>CAUYSK010121623.1:0-24689 GCA_963575035.1 Avahi laniger | reverse complement strand
GATACCTTGAGCCTTCACTTTCATGGGTATAAAGACCACAGGATGGCCGGACGCGGTGGCTCACGCCTGTAATCCTAACACTCTCGGAGGCCGAGGTGGGTGGATCGCTCAAGGTCAGGAGTTGGAGACAGCCTGAGCAAGAGCGAGACCCTCGTCTCTACTAAAAAATAGAAAGAAATGATCTGGACAACTAAAAATGTATGTATATATAAAAAAAAATTAGCCGGGCATGGTGGCGCATGCCTGTAGTCCCAGCTACTCGGAGGCTGAGGCAGAAGGATGGCTTGAGCCCAGGAGTTTGAGGTTGCTGTGAGATAGGCAGATGCCTCAGCACTCTAGCGCAGGCAACAGAGCAAGACTGTCTCAAAAAAAACAAAAGACCGCAGGAGGCCCCTCCTCCTCCGCCCCCTGTCGGCTCACTCCAACTCCCAGCGCCAGCTTCCTGGTTAAGATGGCGTCCCCCTGGCAACGCACGCCGGGAAACTTCTGCGAGATCTCCCACTCAGACCCACGTTCCCGGCGGCCGGTCCCAGGCGGTTCAATTATCCTCCAGAATACGGCTGAACCTGCAGGAATACCAGAGCAAGAAACTGATGTCTGACAATGGAGTGAGAGTTCAAAGATTCTTTGTAGCAGACACTGCAAATGAAGCTCTTGAGGCTGCTAAGAGACTAAACGCAAAAGAAATTGTTTTAAAAGCCCAGATCTTAGCTGGAGGAAGAGGAAAAGGTGTCTTCAATAGCGTTTTGAAAGGAGGTGTTCATTCAACAAAAGATCCTAATGTTGTGGGACAGCTGGCTAAACCAATGATTGGATATAATCTAGCAACCAAACAAACGCCAAAAGAATGTGTGAAAGTTAACAAGGTGTTGGTTGCTGAAACCTTGGATATTTCCAGAGAAACCTACCTGGCGATTCTGATGGACCGGTCCTGCAATGGCTCCGTAGTGGTGGGCAGCCCCCAGGAGGGCGTTCACATTGAAGAGGTGGCTGCTTCGAATCCAGAACTTATTTTTAAGGAGAAAATTGACATTTTTGAAGGCATAAAGGACAGTCAAGCTCAACGGATGGCGGAGAATCTAGGCTTCCTTGGGCCTTTGAAAAACCAGGCTGCAGATCAGATTAAGAAACTGTATAATCTCTTCCTGAAAATTGGTGCTACTCAGGTGGAAGTGAATCCCTTTGGTGAAACTCCAGAAGGACAAGTTGTCTGTTTTTATGCCAAGATAAACTTTGATGACAATGCAGAATTCTGACAAAAGGATATATTCGCTATGGATGACAAGTCAGAGAATGAGCCCATTGAAAATGAAGCTGCTAGATATGATCTAAAATATATAGGACTGGATGGTAACATTGCCTGCTTTGTGAATGGTACTGGGCTCGCCATGGCTACTTGTGACATCATTTTTCTTAATGGTGGGAAGCCAGTCAACTTCTTGGATCTTGGTGGCGGTGTAAAGGAAGCTCAAGTATATCAAGCATTCAAATTGCTCACAGCTGTCCCTAAGGTTCAAGCGATCCTTGTCAATATTTTTGATGGTATTGTCAACTGTGCCATCATCACCAACGGAATCACCAAAGCCTGCCAGGAGCTAGAACTCGAGGTGCCCTGGTGGTCCAGCTTGAAGGAACCAATGTCCAAGAGGCTCAGAACATACTCAGTAACAGCAGACTGCCCATCACTTCTGCTGTCGACCTGGAGGATGCGGTCAGGAAGGCTGTGGCCAGTGTGTCCAAGAAGTGACATCTTCATCCTGATCCCTTGGGGAAGGAATTCCATTTTTCCATAAGAAGGATTGCTTCTCTCATCACTGTGAAGGAAATGGTTATCTCGTTGGGGGAAAAAAAGGGGGAAGGCGTGAACAAGAATCACCGTATGAAAAATCTTAAATCTGTATTTTCTTGAATAAGATATCTAGACAACCTAAATATGATTTTACTTAGAGTAAAAATATAAAACTAATGTCCCGTGTTCTCATACTTTTCTATCATGGCAAGCCCGCTCAGTAGGCAGTGTTTTGCTGACCTCGCAGAATAGTCAATGTGGCTAAATAATGTGTGTATATACAGAATTTGAAATCAGGCCCTGGTTCATTTACAAAAATTTTGGTGAACATCTAATCCTATATAATAAAACAAATCACAGGTCATAAAAAATTCAGATAAGATGACATTTAACACATTAACTACCAAAAAGGCACAGCTAAGACAGTCATCAAATAGCTATTACACACTGCAGCAGTTTTTACAAGTTTCTAATTCCAGCATATGTTTTACAATGGAAAGTCTGCGTTAATATACCATACGTGTATTTTACCATTTGCCTCACACTAAAAGCCAGAAACCTTATTTGTGATTTTGGAGCAGAAGTTTCCATTTTAATGTTGAAAGTGAAGAATGCTGATTCTCACAGAAATCTCTGTAATTAAGTCCTTTCGAGGTGAGATAACACTGAAGATCAAATTGTATTGACTATCGGTATCTCCTCTCCTCGCCCTTATACTCCACTCTCCACCCCCTGGAATTTATCAGTTTGTGGTAGAAAAACGGAAAAATGTATTTAAATGGAATGTGGCTTTTTATCATAGTGTCCATTTTTGTGGTGGGAAAAAATTTAAATTAGATTTTTGTTTAAATTTTGGTACATTTTTATCTGTATACAAATTTAAATAAAATTCTGTTTTGTAATCTCTAAAAAAAAAGACTGCAGGACACAAAAACAAAAACCTGAGGCCAGCCCTTAGGGGGGTCCAACAGGAGAGCTCCACAAAAAGATGCTTCCTCAAGGGCCACACCCTTAATACAAGGGGACATTATAAACAAAACCCCTCCAGACATGAAGAGGGGGGAAAAAAGGCATGTCTTGAATCTGGCATTGAGTGGAGAGAGAAAAATAATCTCTCTTGAGAACTTCTAGCCACCGTGTGCCTTATTTTGATTTTTGTTATGAATTTATGTTATAAGAAAGTGTATGGGCCAAATGAAAAACACCCAAATAAATAAAGCAAAACAACAACCAATAATAACAACCAAGCTGTCGCCAAAACCACAAAGAATAACAAGCAAAGCTAAGAAATTAAATTTAAGGTGGTATGTCAGAAACCCTCTCTTGAGGAACTTAATTTCAACCCCAGTTCAGAGGATTATCACTCAGAGTTCAAAAGAAAATAAGTTACTCATAGTAAAAATTATAAACCATTCAAGAATGGGTAAAATCTAGCAGAAAAACACAGAATAGATGCAGAAAGATTTAAGATGTTAATATTGTCAAACACAGAATATAAAATAATTATGTTTAATATTTTCAAACAAACAGAAAGAGACAAATAAGATATGCAGAAAGCCTGGGAGAAAAGATAGATCACATACAAAAACAGCATTAACACGGAAAGCTGACTTCTCAAAAACACTTGTGGAAGCAGAATAAAGCAGAATAGCAAAATGTGTTAAAAGAATCAGCAGTCATCCTAAAACTGTATACCAACAAAACTGTCTTTCGATAAGATGAAGAAATCAAAGATATTTCACCCAATCCCTGAGAAAATACACCACTAATAGACCAACAATAAAGAAAAATCTGAAGAATATATTTCAAGCAGGGAAAAAAAAAATATCTCAAATAGAAAGCCTGAGATGCAAATGTCATAAGAAATATGTTATTTAATATGCTTATAAAACTAATCAAATGACATTACAAATAATTGCATCTAATTTATGGGAAAAAACCCTAAAATTCTTGCCAAGAATTATTGATTGATTGATTGATTCTGGAACGCTTCGCGAATTTCCATGTCATCCTTGCGCAGGGGCTGTGCTAATCTTCGTATCATTCCAATTTTAGTACATGTGCTGCCAAAGTGAGCACAAGAATCATTTATAATGAGGGGGTCAAAGATAAAGCATCCTCAGTTTTTTGTACTGTTAGTTAAGAGGATAAATATACTCATTGACATTAGACTTTGTTAAGTATCTATGTTAAAACACCAAGTGTAAACATTAAATGAATAAAAACAGAATGGTTAACTTCCAAAATAGTGAAGAAGAAAAAATTGAATGAAAAATGAAAAACTTCCAGCCAAAATTCAAACTGGTCAATACTTGTCTCCCCTATACATAAACAAAAACCCACCCAGATTGACCTATAAATTCAGTGTAAATCCAGTAAAAAAAAATCCCTCACAATTTTTTTCTGTTTAGGCTAAAGCTAAATTCATTACTACCTTTCAGCTTAAGCTAAATTCATAACTGCTTTTCAACTCTGATTTTATTTTGTCATGCTCTCTTTAACAAGTTTTAGTACAGAGGTTTTACTAGCCTTGTAAAACAAGTAGATTAACTTTCCTCTTTTTCTAGTCTCTGAGACATTTTGTATAAAACAGAGATTATTTAAAATCTAAGAGTTTGCTAAGATTACCTGTTTGGACTGAATGACTTTTCTTGGATGTAGGAAAGCTGGCGACAGATAGGCAATGATAAATTAAGCTTTTTAGAAGTTATTATTTTCTATTTAATTTTGAGTTAATTTTGATAATTTTTTACTCTAAAATTTTTCCCACTATATCTCAACTTTTGTCTTAAGGCTGATCTTCATCTCATGATTTCATAAATCAGAGTAGAACAGAGATAAAGTCTCAAAACTTGACCTCCCTGTTAGGAGTAGTATGAGAATGTGCACCATTGAAAGAAGCAATGGAATTTAGCAAGCAGAAAACTTAACATGGGATTTTCAGTTGGCCGTACCATCCACCCCTCAAAAAACATTCTGTTTCATTCTATTTCCCAGCCCTCCTTGCAAAAGGATGTGGACTCATGTGACTGTGTTCTGGGCATTACCAAGTAAATGGAAATGGCATGTTTAACTTTAGGAGTCCTTCCTAAAAGGAAGAGCCATGTTCTTTTCTTTTCTTTCCTTGACCCTGCTGGCTAGAATGTGAGTGATGGATAGAGCTCCTATTTTGGATCCCCAAGTGACCTTGGGAATGGAGCCACGTACAGAGGAACCAGAAGGTGGAAGGGATCCAAGTTCCTGAGGACTTACTGGAACAGAGCTGCTATCCAGCCCCAGACTCCCTATGTCTGGATTTTAACATGGGATGAAAAAAACCGTATATCCGTTTTATGCCACTGATATTGGAAATTTTTAAAGTGTTTGCTGAGTAACCTAATCACAATATAGGTGTTTATATGTTATACAGTATAATTTTTACTGATAGGAGAAATATCAAAATGTATATGGTGATTGTATTTTTCATCTTTATTTGTGTTTGTATTTTCCAAATTTTACAGTCAGTGTTGCATTTAAACTTTAAACATAATGAATATATATGTTTATGATTTAAACTTTAGAAACTATAAGCAAAAAGAGAAAAAGAAAAAAAAGAAAAAGATCATCTCACTACTTAATTACTTTACGTTTTGATGTCTATTTTTATAGAAAAAGACAGATTACACCAAATAAAACCTCTCTTCCTACACATTTAGCTAGAAACAGTCCAGGAATCCCCATCGGAGCAGGAGGTTTTACTTGGTGGCCTTCAGGTTTCAGTCAAACCTATTATCCAGGATATTATACTTGTTAAAAAGCCCCCTTTCTACTCAAAGATAAATTTGATTTTTAAAAATGTCATTTCATACCCTAAAGGTCCTCAAAGTGGGCTAATGGTTTTGGAAGTTGGTGGGGAAAGTGAATTTACAAGTAAAGAGTTAGGTTCTTTGTACTCTAAAACTTTGTAACCTTTCCTTGTAGGTTGAAAGATTGGAAGATGTTTGCCCTGTAAGTTGTAATGGCCCCAAGGAAGCCATTATAGTCTAAAGGTCAATGCTCTGTGAGGTACAATTTTAGTAAGTGGATTCTGTGATTTAAAAGAAGAAGAAGAAGAAGAAGAAGAAAGAAAGAAAAGTAAAGTAAATTTTCCTGGTTGAATTCCTACAGATGTTCTCTATAATGTTCCAGAGATAAATTCCTTGAGTTCCTTAGCTCACTGCAGCCGAATAGAACACCAAGATACATTTTTACTCTTAATTTAGGTTTTGCAATTTAATAGTCTTTAGCTTGGGGAATGATTACACACACTTATTCACACTCACAGCACTAATTTTACCGATGAAGAAAAGGCTTTTTTAAGAAAGCTTTAAAAAAGAACACTTAAAAAAAAAAAAGAAACCTCAGATCTATTAGAGACGCTTGTTAAAGATGAAAGTGTCACAAGTTGCTTCCTATCACTATTAGTTAAAATACAAAAAGAAAATAGTGCAAATAGAGTAAAAATATCAACTTCCCAACAAGTGTTCACAGGGATCTTCCTTAAGAGGTAGCCCTTATACACAGTATCCTTGTCATGTTGGATTTATTAACAAAAAGTTTAGAAACAATAATGCAAATTAATGTCAAAAAATATATCTATGCACTTTTGTCCAAATCGTATAACTCTGGGCTTGAATGAAACATCTGCTATTAATAAATAGCTGTGTTGACATTAAGTAACCTATTTTATTTTTCTGGCTTCAACTTATATTTTAAAATAATTATTTATTCTAAAAGTGATACACATATGGTTAAAAATTTTAAACATACAATATAGTATGCTATAAAAAGTACATATTCATCTCACCCTTGTCCTCTGGTTGCCCTCCATTGAAGCAAATACTGTTAACGTCTTAAGATGATTCACCCCAGAGAGATAATATGTGAATATAATCATATGTATATACATGTTTTAGTATATATCTCAATCTGATAGGTTTAAATTATATACTATTATTATATTAATGAACATTTCTTCAACGATTGGCAAGGCTGAAAATGTCTTAATTTCATTCAACTTCAATACATTAAATGTTGTTTGAATTTATTTTTCTATAAACTGCCTGCACATATCCTCTCCCTATTTTCCTACTGGTTTTAAAATATTTTCTCTAATTGATTCCTAAAAACTCTTAATATATTAAGAAAGCCCTTTATTATACACAGTATATTATGAATATTCTTTTCAGTTTGTCAATGCTATTTTATTTATAGTATTCTATTATTATGCAGAAAATGTTTAATTTTTACATAGACACATTTATCACTTTTTATGGCTTCTCAGTTTCATGCCATGTTTAGAGAGGCTTCTCTCATTCCAGGATTAATTTTTAAATTCTCACATAATTTACTACCTTTAGAGTTCTTTTGTACTGTTTAAATTTCTGATCCTATTAGATTCATCTTGGCATAGAACTGGGGTAGAAATTAATTTGCTATTTTTTAGAAGGCTAGGCAATTGTTCATCACTAGTTATAGTTATTGAATTAATCTTTTTTTTGGCATGAATTTAAATGTTTCTTTTATAACAAGCCACATTACCATGAGGATTTTGGTATACATCTCAACTCTTCATTTGTTCTATTGTTTTGTTTTTATGTGCCAGTAAAATTTTATTTTAATTAATGTAGCATTTAGTACCTTGTAGAACTAATCTCACCTCACAAATTATCTGTTCCTAAATTGTTTATTCTAAAAATTATTTGTGCATTAATTTCATTGATATAATGTTAATGTATAGATTAATGCAGGGAGATTTGCTGCCTTTAAAATATTGAGTTTCTTATCCAAGAGCATGGTAGATGTATCATTATATTTGTACAATTCTTATTTTGTTCCTCTATATTCTTTTAAAGTCCTGTTATAAATGTCAAATATTTCTTAAATTTATTCCTGTTACATTTTATCATTTTGTTCCTATAACTAACATATCTTTTCTTCCTTTATATTTTAACATAACTTTCATTGTACAAAGAAAATAACTCTTTTGCATATATTAATATTATTTTATTTGTTTGTAATGGTTTCCAGCTGTACAATAATATATGTAAATAATGATAATTCTGTGTTGTCTCTTCAAACCTTGTATTTGTTTATCCTTTCCAATTGCACATTTAGGACCTCTAAAACAACAGTAAATAATCATTAAAATGGTGGACATTGTTGTCTTTCTTCTGTTGAAAATATTTGAGTAGTTTCACCATTAAGCACAATGCAGGCTTTGGGGCTGTAAATCAGACAGATATTAGAAATACTACTATTGTTTTATCAATAGCTTTTTAAATCAGCAATGGATTTTGAACTTAAATACTTTATACCCTTTCTGGGCATGATAATTTTTCTCTTCTGATGCAATACAAACATAAGTTACATTAATAATTTGCCTAATAATCCTAATTTCCTTTCTTGGTAAAATAATGTATTCTTTTAAAGTAATGTTGGATCCTGTTTGCTAATGTTATTTTGGATCAATATTCACAAAAAGATTGATAGGTTATTTTTTACATGCTGTCAGATTTTGACAGAATTATTATGATGGATACATATGAAAAATGAAAGTTTTTCTTCATTCACTGTTCTAGAATCATTTCAATAGCATTGGAATTTTCTAATCCTTAAAATTTTTGGTAGGCGTCAGGTATAATATAGGCTGGGCCCAATGCCTGCAACTTTTGGACAACTTTTATAATTTCTCTAAAATGGTCTATTTAGATTTTCTATCCCTTTTGGAAGTCACTTTGGTAGTTTAAGTTTCCTAGAAATAGCATCCATTTTGTTTAGGTTTTTCAAATCCATATACATGAAGTTAAGCAAAGACACATCTTAATTCCCAATTCCTTCAATATCTGCACTTAGGTTCTCATTTTTAATATCTGTGCTTTCTCCATTTCTCACCGTTTAAAAATTATGTTAATGGTTTATCTACCTAATTAACTTTTAAAAATGACAATTTCTTTAATTTATTAATTTCACTTTTTTTTGTTATTGTAGCTATCCAGAAATTTCCCATTTTATTTACTAGTTTCTTAATTCTGATTTTCTTACATTTATTTTACTGGTGACCACAACTTCATATTTTGAATGCTTAATTTAGTTGTTTATATGCCTTCTTATTTGACAAGTTTGGTTTTTCTTCTTAATCACCTTTTTTGTGTCCTATAGGTTTCGGTATGCATTGCTTTAGTATTTTGTTTTGATTTCTTCTCTCATCTGAGTGTATTTTTTTTTTTTGAGACAGAGTCTCACTCTTGCCTGAGCTTGAGTGCCCTGGTGTCAGCCTTGCTCAGAGCAACCTCAAACTCCTGGGCTCAAGCAATCCTTCTGCCTCAGCCTCCCAAGTAGTTGGGACTACAGGCAGATGCCACGACACTCGGCTAATTTTTCTATTTTTAGTAGAGACGGGGTCTCACTCTTGCTGAGGCTGGTCTCGAATTCCTGAGCTCAAACAATCCGCCCGCCTAGGCCTCCCAGAGTGCTAGGATTACAGGCATGAGCCACCGTGCCCAGCCATCTGAATGTGTTTTAAAAAAGATTAAAATTCTTTTTTGAGTCCTAAGGTTTTTTATTTTTATGATATAGGTATTTGTTACTAGTTTTATTTACTGTAGATAAAATAAAACTCTCACTTTTTTTAAATGCATTAAGATTCTCATGGTCTAATAAATGGTCATTATTTAAAGTTGTATATATATTTGAAAAGAATATATATTCTCTGTATGGAGTTTAGTACATATCAGTTATACCTACTCTTAATTTTAATTTTAATTTTTATATTTTTACTGATTTTGGTCTACATGAAGATAGATGAACATCTATTATTATGTATTCTGTATACCCATTGATCTTTATGTATGATAAAACTGTTCCTTAGGGGGAAAAAAATGAATTATGATCCATCTTGAGAATAGAATATTATTTAACCATTAAAAATAATAAAATGATGATATGCATGTGTATGTATGTACATATAACAGATATATGTATACATGTGTGATATATGCAAAAATATTCATGATATATTAAATGGGAAATTAGGTCACAAAACATGTATAAAAATAATCTATTGAAATACACACACAACAACACCTATGTGCACATATGGAAATAACATTCATCAGAAATCAAGCAGGTGGGAGGAGAGGATGAGTAAATTCACACCTAATGGGTACAATGCACACTATCTGGAGGATGGGCAGGGTACAAAAGCAATTCATGTAACGGAAGTGTTTGTACCTTTGTAATATTCTGAAAAAAAATTAATTAATTAAGAAACATACACACACAAAAAAACTGTTCCTTAGGAATCTCTATGCTATGTTATTTAGTAGATAAGTACTGACGGCTATTGTACCTTCCTGTGAATTATAGCATTTGTCATCATACAATGCCTTCTTAGTTTTATTTAATGTTTCTTTGCTCTGAATGCAATCTTGTTTGATACCATAGCCCCTAGATAACTTTGTGTTTTCATATGCATGGTACAAGTCTTTATCCTTTTCCCTTCACCCATTCTGAGACACTTTGTTTTAGAAGCATCTCTTATGTTTAGCATATTGTTGAATTTTCATTTGTGATTCAATCTGAAAGTCTTCATAGGTGACTCTATAACATTTACTTTTAGTGTATATTTGTTTTATCACATTTTAATTTTTCACCATTGTATTTTAATCCTGACATTTAGTTCCTCTTCTCTTTTATATTTTATTACATTGTCTGGGTTTGCTGTGCTTTGTTTTTATGCAAGTATTTTCTTAAATTATATGTCCTTTTGTCTTTTATATTCTACTCAGTGGTCTGTGTTTGCTTTACTTTGCTTTTATACATGCATTTTCCTCCTAATAATTTGAAACATTTGTCATCTTTTTATTTTTACAGTGTACAGTGTTTACCTTTGTAATTTTATATAATATGTTTAATTCTGTTTTCAAGATACATTATCTTGACTTTGCACTGTGAATGATAACTAAATTAAATATAGTCCATTTCCTTCTACCTTTCTTCTCTCAATTCCACTATTCAATTTGTTTGGCTATATTATTATCCTTAGTTCTTACAGTAGTTTTCTTTCTACCTTTAAATGATATTCTGAATTCTGCTTAGGTAATATGGCTGTCATAAAAACCTTCTTAATACGGATCAATTAAAAATGCTGGATATAATATTTAATCTTTAAATGAATAACTGAACTGGCAAGAAATTGAGCCTTACCCATGAGAAGGGATGGCCTCATAGAGTAAACAAAGAACTGCCACTGGCAGCTGCTCTGGGAGCATCCAACATCTCTGCATGGGCCTTAATGGGCCACATGTGTTTAGGGGACCAGAGAAGGCTAAGCCTGCTCACAGAAGAAGGTTTGGATCAGATTCGCACACAAATCTAGACCCTCCCAAAGTGACTCTTTTGGTGAAAAGGTAAAGATGCTATAACTAATTACATTATAAAATTAATTATAATTAATAATGTAGTAATTTATTAACAAAACACCCAGCAGAGGGAAATCGAAAACAGACGTTTGCTGTCTTAGACTTGATTCTTGGTGGAGGGTTTGGGAAAATATTTCCATGGGAATTCAAAACCACAAGCAAGCCTTTACATGGGATTGAGGATAGATTTCAAAGAATTCAATGACTTTGAAAAACCCAGAGCTAAGAATTTAATTTGAACTGTTCTAACTATGTAGTGCCCCTAGGTGACGGATAGAAGCAAAAATAAATTATATCTAAAGCAAAACACTTTAAACTTGAGCTTCAAAAAATTTCCACAGCCAAAATTCCAAGGAATGTGAGCTCAGACTCAAAAATATTATATTAAATGAGGAAATAAACCACCATGAGCAAGTGTCAATGGAATGAAAAAAACCCATCACCACCAACAACATATGTTAGATCCATTAAGACTACAGGACTAGAAATTATTACATAGGAGATATAAAATAGGTAAGTTTAATGTGCTTAAAGAAATACGAGGTAGTGGTTTATCTATCTGATTCACTAAGTATTACTAAGAAACAAAAGACTATGAAAAATGACTAGGCAAAATAAAAAATGAACTAAACTTTTAGAAATCAAATTAGAAACTCAACAGACTTAACCGTAGAGTTTAACAGCTGTTTGAATACAGTAAAGAGAAAATCAGTGAACATGGAGGGTAGAGAAGGGAGGTCTAACAAAATTCTAATCAAATTTCCTGAGGGGGATAATAGAATTGGGGAAAAGCACTATTCAAAATGATGCTGGCTGAAATTTTGCAGAAATAATGAAAATACAAACCCTTAGATACACACAATCTCAATAAAATTCAAATAAGATAAAAAGAAAAAGTCATCTAGATATACAATGAGACTGAAGATTGCCAAAGACAAAGGGAAGTTCTTAAAAGGGGATAGATTAAAAAGCACAACAGATAACTTGAAAGGAATGACAATTTGTTTGAGATCATCGAAAGATGGTATAGTATCTTCAAAATGCTAAGAGAAAATAACAGTCAACCTAGTGTTGTATAGCCAGTGACACATCTTCCAATGTGAAATTATCACATTTCGAACAAAGCAAAAGATCTCTTTTCTAAAAAAAAAAAAAAAAAAAATTAAGAGGAGAAACTTCAAGGCACAGAAAAAAAATGATCCCCAAAAGGACGGAGAGACAACAGACAATGCTAAGCGAAGACATTGGTAAACATGTAGGTAAATTTGTATCAACAACAATAATGTCTTTGTTGTAGGGTCAAAAAAAGAATTCTTTTCATAGAAAGCATCTTAGAAGATAATCCTGTTTTATGAAACACACTCAGAAAAATGCTAATTAATGCTAGGTGGGGCAGCAGAGCCAGACTCTTTGCTGGTGTGGTTAGTACTGATGCCTACCCACCCTCTCAATTTCAACTAAACTTTGTTCTTCACTTATTGCAAAGAACTCATTTTATGTTTAAAATTATTGGTTATAATAGTATTCACTGGTGTGAAGATTTAATAAGTTCAACAATTTCAACTATGAATGTCACGATTATGCCTAATATCAAACTAGGAGGTCTAGTCATACCAGAACTATGAGAATTGGTCTCTTAAATCTTGACATATTTGTATTAAAGATCAGAGGAAAACTTGACAAAAAATATAGCATACTCACATCATCACTGAATTTTTACTTTCCTAACTACCATGATGAAATTCCAAGTTTCTCTTTGTTTTGTTTTTAAATAAGTCATTACGATGCCATCATGAGATCATTTCTAACCCAGTGGTGCCAGTCATTACTACCATTTGAAATATAGTTATGCTTTTCAGCTGTGGCTTAGTAATGACATTAAGTCTGAATTTTCTTGCAAAAGCAATTTATTCATGTCACCACTTACTGCTGTAAGCTTGTTTATGGCTTTTTAAATGGGATCTGTTTCACCATTTGGTTCTTTGTTCAGCACATTTTGCCTTTTGTAAAACACATACATTTCCTCCAATGCAATCATAAATGATGACAGAGAAGAACTGAATTAAAGTGTAAAGTTACTTCCCAGAGTATTTACATGTGACGACCAGAGTTACAAAGAGGAAAGGGGAGCACATTGTGACCATGGAAGAAAGGTTCAGAATCCTACAGAAATCCTGAATTGTGATCTTAAAACCCTCAAGTGACTACTTTTTTGCTTATGCCTACCCAGTTATGAAAATTGAAATATTAATAAAATTAATGTTCATAGTAATGTTCTTTTTATAATAAAAATAAAGACTGCCTCTTGAAAAGGGAAAAAGAGGTGCAATAAAGTCTGTAGTTTTGTACCTTGACTGGGATGGTGAAACTACACATGATAAAATAACCTAGAACAGTATCCACCCTTTATAGCAACCAACCTGGCTTTGATATTGAGTGCTAGTTACCTAAGAGGTAACCTATAGGGGAAACTGGTGAAGGATATGCAGGACTTCCCTATTATTTCTGCAACTTCTTGTGAATCTATAGTTACTTCTAAATAAAAAGTTTAAAAAAATCTACTTCCTCACCTCTCAGTTTTAAAAAGGATGAAGAGGGATTTTTTGCTGGCCCAGGGGAAAATGCAGTGTAAGCTTGGCTTTCTAGCCTCTATTCTGGAAATATGACCTCTCGGAAATTGTGATGTTCAGTAACCACCTCTCCTAGGTCTTTCCTTCTTTCCGTCACAATGCCAGCTGCCAGTGGTATGAAGGACTCTAACTGCCTGAGCTCATAGACACAAATCCCAGAGCCTGCACATGTCTCAGCAAGGCAGATATTAAAAATTTGCTAAAGGGGCAACATAAGGGGATATGAAATCCAACAGGCCCATTTATGTTGCCTGTCAGCACATCCCTGCCACAGCTAAATAGTCATACCTACCAGTGCCCATCAAATCACTAAGCCCTTTATGCATGTAATCTCACTGAATCCTCTCAGCCCACCATGAGCCTGGTAAGATCATATTTATTTACATTTGACCATAGGCCCAGGAATCACGTTGCCTTGGTCAGAGATGCAGCAGTCGTTTAATCTCTGTTCTCAGACCCTTCGAGTAGCTACATAAAAACTCTGTTTAGAGAATTCGAAGAGGAAACTTGAGTGCTGGATCGCTAATGTTAAGATTTTTTTTTGTTTCCCATGTGCTGGACATTAAGTTACATGTTTTACAGGGAATGTCTCATCTGATTCTCCCCAACAACCTATAAAATAGGTCCTGTTATCATTATTTCTTTCCTTTTTGATCGAGGAGGAAACAGGCACAAAGAAGTCAGGGACCTTGGTGAGGTGGTAGAAGACCTAGGATTTGAACCCAGGGACCCCCAGTGCAAAGCTCCTGCTTTTAACCACCTTGCTACTCTGCTCGTTGCCAAAGTATCATGGATGTAATAAAGCAGTTTCTTCAGGTGTCACTGAGGTGTTGATATTATCCACATCCAGGTTTCCAAATTACCGCTAACCACGGAACACAGAGTTCACAACTTCTTCCACTCATACAATGGGGAATGTGACCAGGTGGTCTGAAAAAAGTAATTCCCTAGTCAAATGAATGTGAGAAAACCAATATTAAACACACAGACATTAAAAAGATCAAAGAGACTTTAAAAAACAGGACCTCTCAGCCTGTGATGTTTAGCTATGCATTGTAAATCTCCAAGACAGGAATATGCATATTTCTCAAGCCTATTTTTCCGCATGGCACACCGTTCACATTTTGCACACTAATTTCCATAGAACTCAGTCGGAGAAATAATATTCTCCCTCTATTCCGGGTGGTGCTTTGGTTCCCTTCCCTCGGTGCAGTCTTGATTCTGTGCTGTTGCTGCTTCCGATCCATTACCACCCCTGCGTTCCACTGTCGTCCTGAAGCTTTTCTTTTTCTTTCTTGTGCCTTCTTTCCCCATTTTTGGAAACATTTTCTCCCAACTTCAGAAAGAGTGTCTGCAAGCAGTGAGTGTGTGCCTTGCTTCTCGCGGGTGCACAGCCAGACAGCAGAACGGTTCTCGCAGAGGACCTCGGACTCTTTTTGGCGTTTTTTTTTTTTTATTGCTTCTTGTTTTTTTTCCTAGAAAAATAGAGATTCTGAACTCTTCTAAGGCAACTGATATATTATTTTACTGATGTTGATAACACCAGAAAGCTGGATAGTTTATGGTAAAATAACAGATTTTTAAATATTATATTAGAATATACATATACAAGCACATACATATACATATATATTTACCTATATTCAAATCTTGCAGAATAAATTTGAAATCTTCCCACAGACATGGAACAGATATTTAACACATAGTATTGAACACTGTAGAAAACTAGATAAAATGATGGTTGAGAAAACTTTTATACTGGTAGATCTAGTACGTATACTTTGTCATGTTAACCAAAAGGTATTCATGGTATAAGCCCGTTGTTCAACCTGTAGAGCCCTGAAAACACTCGTCATTGCCTTACACTTCATCCAGCCAATTAAAAAGAAAGGCATTTTATTTTAGGAACATTAGATTATAGCAACATTAGATTTAACATGATAGATATATTATTTGATAATAAAAACCCATCCCATCATAATCATAGAAGTACCAATACTCTTCTTTTCTTTTCATTTTGAACTCTACTTATTTTAAGAGTAAGGAAGAACAGTGAGAATTATTAAGAGACTCATGTGAAAAATAATATAAAGAAAAAAATTTAACTGTAAGATGAGAAACATTTCAATTCATACATAGGATGAATATTAGCACACAGATTATAAAACTTGAAATGTGCAGAATTCTAATATGAATCAAAATAATTTGTAGCACATTTTTAAATTTTATTAACAAATATTTTTCAAAAATGGCTTATAGTACAAAATTTGTGATGAAAAAAATTGTAACAAGAAAGCTTATTCAATTGATTTTGTAACTACAGTATTTTGCTAATAATCATGAACCATAATAGTAAAAATTATCTGATGATGGCTGGTGCATGTCTGAAGGCTACGTCCAGGTGTGGGAACTGCCACTCAAGGCTTGTGGCTGGGAGGCCCCTTGACCTGGCCTCTCAGCTCCTTTCCCCTGCTCTCCCTGCAGCCTTCCCGTCTTTCCCTGTGCTTGGGGTAAGGTGACGCATTCTGCTTGGCTGCCTGCGTGCCTGGGCAGAGAGTGGTGTCCTTTACCAGGCCCTCCAAATGGACCACCAGGCTGGTAAAGGACACCAGGCCCTCCAAATGGTTTGATTCTCAATCCACTGGGAGAAGAAACAGCCAAGCCTCAGGGATTACAGTACTCAGCAGAGCTGCTTGATCACTATGTGAGCTACTTGCTGTCCTGACCTCTTTGGGTCTATTTCCTTGCAGGACGACGTAAGATACCTACTTGTAAGGGCTGCTTCCAGGCTGAAATGAGATCACGTGCACGGAACCACTTTCAAAGTACCTGGTCCCCCCCGGGTGCACCTCCTGCGCGTGTTCGCGGCTGCTGTCTGGGCTGAGACGTCTGTTTCGGTTCCTTCTCCCATCTCCAGTGACATAAGGTCATTTACAAGTTACATTTACAATTATAACGTTTACAAGTATTAAATTCTCATCCACAAAAAAAAAAAAAGTAAAAATTAGAACATTCTGCTACTGCAATTACGGTTTTGAAAAGAAATTTTCTTTAGACTCTGAAAATTATCTGAAGTATTATCTGAAATTTTTCTTGGACTTTGAAAATTATCTAAAGTATTTGTTTCCCAATATTTTGCTTGTGACAGTCCAGTCTAAAGCAGAGAGCCCCTTCTTCCTCCAACTGAGCTAATTTTAATCAGACTGCTATTTCTCCATTTGCTGTTCTCATAGGCTTCCCCAGTTTTGAGTGACTGCAGATGACTTGAGTAATGGAAAGTGTTTTAGAGGGTCATGCACAAAAATAACAAATGCTAATTCAGGCAGAAAACAATCGAGTTTTCATATTTATACACACAGAGAAAATTTATATTTTACTAGAATGTGAAAAAAAGTCATGAAACCTCCATTCAGGTTAATATTTCTGGGCAATTATGTCTTATTTTTACCTATTATTTAAATTAATCCTCTCGTATTTCTCCAATGCCAAAATTGAAATATAATTCATTCCTTTGTTTTTCAATAAAATGTTACTCATAAAAACACATAGATATAAATCAGTTTTGGCTTTACTCAATTGTAGGGTTGCCAGATAAAATATAGGGTGCCTTGTTAAATTTGAGTTTCAGATAAACAAGTACTTTTTTTTTTAGCATATTTATGTCCCAAATATTGCATGGGACATATTCATACTAACACATAATTTATTGTTTATCTGAAATTCAGATTTAAGTAGGCACATTGTATTTTTATTTACTAAGTCTGGCAACCTTACTTAAGTCCTTTGTTGCTTTTATTCCCACAAGTCATAGGAAACTTCACAAAATAGCATTCTTTTTTGTTACATAAAAATACAGATATAGGAAAACTAGTTTCATATGCACACTATGCAAAAGGAAACATGATAATATATATTGGAGTCCAAAATGGCAGGATTCTTTAGCCATTTGTAATTGAATCACAAAAGGCAGAATTCTGGAAAACAAAGACATTGCCTGGAACACTAAGGCTGTAGTAATTGATAAAAGTTTAGCACCTTCATTCTAATTTAAATTAGAGAGCACATAATTTGGCAAGATCTAAGGCAATTACTTAAAAAGAAGAGCAGGTGTAATTGAGCATACAGCCTTGTCATCTTGTCATTTCGAGAGCTGGTAGATTCTGCCATTGAGGAAGTGTGGCTATGCCAAAAGCGTTTGTGGAAACCCTATTTTGTGTGTGTGCTCTGGGGAAGAAGGAGATGGTCAGAGGGAGGGCCAGGGTTGCAAAGATAGGAATGTGGCTCCCTAGGGGAATTAATATTAGAAAGCACCCCAGACAAGGCTGAAAACTAACACTTTACTTGATGAAACTATACAAACTAAATGAATATCGGGACCAAGAGTTAAAAGGTAGAAGACACATTACTTGTTTAGAGAAATGATCAAGATTTAAAAAAAATAGATATAATATACTTGGCAATTTAATTGTAATTGCTTGTCAGGTGTTCTTGTTAAGTCTACAATTTCCCCCTTTTGTTTTTCATGGCTTTTAATCTTAATTTTCTTTAACTATACAAGATTCACAAAATTACCCTGTTTGGTGGGACTGCAGCATTTATTTTGCTTGACTTCTTTTTTGATCATTTCTTAACATGAACAGCAAATATCTTCAACACCACCTAAAAAGATTTACCTACACTTCACGATAAAAGACTTTCAGTTGACTTCTGGGGTTTTAAAATAATGAACTGTCAACCACCAGAATAGTGAACTCTGAACTTCAAGCAAACTGCAGAGAAAGTTAGCACATCTGCCTCTATCTAACAGAATTCAAAACACTTTCCTTGAATTAATATATTCATTATATATTTCCAAGGAGAATCAAATGACAGGTTCTACAAAGGTTGCCTTACCTGCAGTACTTTAAAAAGTTGCTTAGCAAGAATATATAGCCCTAAACATGCACTCCATATAAAACAGATGATATCATTAGATGGGTTGTATCTCAAAATTTGGATATTAGGGTCAATTTTGGTCAACACTTACCCCTGAATAACCTGAGTCCTTAAACAGTTTACAGTTCCTTATATGGGGTCTTTGTTGAGGCTTCTCCTGAGCAGAGAGGCTATTCCTTTTTCTTTCAAGTGTATTCTAATTCAAATGCTTCTTTCACTGAAATAGCGTGAAAGGAACCTTCAGGCAATGGTGAAGGGTTTTTTTCCCCCCCTTTCAAGACAACTGGGCATTTGCTAAGTTTCAGGGAAGCACCTGTATTAATTGTATTTCCTGCTCATGTGTTGCTTTTGTTTGCAATAAAAGAATTCATCTCAGGTGAGTTAACCTTGCTTTTTAGAGAGGGCACCTGCAGTTATCTTGGTGCTTATTGTAAATCAAAACATGTTGAGCCTTTAAAGAGGGAAATAAAGAGGTGCTGACAAGAGGGGATGCCAGCAGGATTAGGCGACTTTCTCACCACTTGTATTATCAGGACAGAGAACAACTGAGTCACATTAAATTACAGGGGGAGAAAGATTCCCAGAAATTCCACAGATGGGAGGTTGACCGGCTCTTCAGTAAGCCTGGGAAGAGGAGGGGTCTGGGAGGAGGTATGAAAAGACAACTCCCTCCTTAGCCTCAGGCTTCTATAATTGACCAAGATTTTTCAGCTTGTGATTTGATCCAGCCAAACCCTGTTAGAGGCACTTGCCCCCAACTGAGACCAAGGCTGGAGTGAATAAGAATTAGGTGACTCAGTGGTATGTACAATACACGCATTCACATCTATTAGGATAAATGACACGTCGCTCACTTTAAGCACAGGCAGCTGGAGATTGTCATATTCTGAAAATGACAACTGTTATTTATTTGTTGAGAATATTTATACAGGTTCTTCCTGGGCACGGAGAATGCATTTTTCAGCAGCACTATGACACCGGCTGTCACGTGTCTAGAACAGAACACAGAAAACCATTAGCACGAGCGGAGACAAAGCACATATATTCGGGGCAGCAATCTGTCGGAAGGTAGATTTAGAAAGTTGAATGTGGCAGGTTTTTAAGAGAGGCCTAAGTCGTCATCTTAACAGAGTTTCAAGCTCCTCTGAGGAGAAAAGTATTGTTTTCCCACATAGCATGCTTTCATTAACTTCCACAGGACCAGTTTTGAGGCATTGATTATTTTGGTCAAAGGGTTCACATTATATAATACAATTCAGGGGGCACGTTAGTCAGCTGGTGAAGGAGGGATAAAAAAAGTACTTGGGACCAGAAGCAATTCTTCTCATCTCTCTTCTACATATTGCAGTCTTGGGAGCTCTAGAGAAGGCTCTTTCTTGCTCTCGGCTATAACTTTCTCTGTTAAAAGAGGCAGATTCTCTTAAAATGATATTTCTCCAAGTAGGGTCCCCTGTTCAAATTGTCCGTTCCTGGTCACATTCCAGACCTACCGAATCAGAATATCTGAGAGTGGGGCCTTGGACTATGCATTTTAACAAGTTTCCTCGGATTCTACTTTTGCACATGAAGAATTGAGAACCATTACCTTGGGAGGATAAAGTGAGGCTGTGTAAATGAGTGCGTTCTGAGCTTACTAGATTCTAAGTGCTGTTTGACATTATATTTACAACAACAAATATTGCTTGATGGCAACTCGAATCAATGCAGAATATCTGCACATACGCTACCTTTCTTAAGGAGCATTGTCCTTTCCTAATTATATACACAAGTGTGAAAGACTAAGTAAAACCTTTTCCAGAGAATCCTTTAAATATATATACATTCTAGAAAAATTCAATTAAACATAAAACATTTCTCTTACAGCCACCTGGAACTAATTTTTTGGTAGGCTGGCCTATTCTCCAATCACAGGGATGGAATTTACAGAATCCAGTGTGCCATATGTGAGATTGACCTGTCTCCTCTTGCTATAGTAAATCCTGGAGAGTAATCCTTTTTAGAAATAGATTAAGTCCACTTGCAAATGGATATTTTAACATCAATATGGAACTGCATATATAAATTTAAATATCAGACCATTATTTTGTTGGGAAAGACTAAAGAAATCCAATGTCAAACTGGTATTTTCTCCTTTTTTTTTTACATTAAAAATACTTCTTATTACCAAAATAAAATATGGTCATTAGGGAAAAAAACCTAAATGATACAAATAAGTATTTTTCTTTTTTACAAAAAAGAATTTCAAATCTTACAATTTAACCTGCCCAGACACAACCACTGTTAACACCTTGATATGTATATGTCCATATCTACTGTGTAGATAAAGAAATTTTTTAAAAGGCAAAACTGGGATTTTTGCCATTCATATTGCTTTGTATCCCATTTGTTTCATGCAAAAATACATTATAAACAATTTTCAAATCAATACATATTATTATGGAACATTTTAAGATGTTGCATGTATTGATTGTGTGGATGTGAAAGAAGGTATCTAACCAAACCCTGACTTTTGAATATTTAGGTTATTATTTCTAATTTTGCTGTTAAAATCAGTGAGATATGACAGCCAAAAAAAAAAAAAAAACCGAAAACAAAAACTTTGCTGAATGATCTGTCTCTTGAGTGAGGCAGATTTATGTAACTACAACAACCAAATGTCAACCATTGGAAGTAGGTTGTAAATAAGCTTGTGGTTCCTGATACCAGAGTGAAAGGGGGACAGTCCCCAAAAGCCAGTCCTTCTCATTCCCCTGCCTGGGACACCAGGAGCTCCTTCCCATTTTATTCCCTGTCCCTCATCCTCTGAGTATTCTTCCTCACAACCAAAAAAATTAACTTGAAGCTCCTGTCTCTAAATTTAAATATAATAACTATGCCTTTAGCAAGAGACTACATTGAGCAAGGATGCACAGGGGATGAGTCCTCCCTAGTTAGAGGCCCAAAAGCAGATTTTTCATGACTCTAAGGAAGCTTAAGCTTCCCAGTCATTTACTTGCATGGGTACCTTCCAAATATATATTTTTTTTAATTTTCAAAATTATCCTAAAATAGAGAAACAAATTTGGAAAGATGATTTTATAATGCTTTAGTGAAACAAGTGAGAATTTATTTTCAGTGTCCTCCTGATTTGAATGTTTTTGAAGGATAACATTTTTGTCATCTATAAATATACTAAAAACTGAAAGGAAATTCAGGGAAAAAATGAATGAAACATAAAACTAAAAGCAATAAAGATGAGTGATGAAATCAATGGGAAAATTACTCTGATACAGAGAAGCAACATAAACAAAAAAAATTCAGATTAAAACAAAACCAGTAATTGATTAAGAAAGATATATTTTGGTGATGTCATCTGTAACAGGCTGGCTAATAAGTATATTTCAATCCAAAGTATATTTATGATTAATCACTGAAACGTGAAATACTCTGAAATATAGCTCATGTATAAAAAAATTGAATAAATATTTTCCCAAATTTAATAAGAATTCTAAAAATTTACATTACATTACCAATAACAACTTGTGAAGCCGAGAGAAACTTTTCTTAAAGTAATAAAAAAATTTTAAAATAAATGCTGCTAAAAGGAAGACCGAATTATCTCTTTTCTTTCTATAAAAGTATTATAAAACCATTGTCATATGAAGAGACAATCAAAGATTCTGTTGCTCCCAAAGTTAGAAAAGAAGCATTATAGGAGAGACAGGCAGTTAATTTTTAAAAGTCACGTTATTCTTTTTTTAGATTTTGTGATGTTTGTAGATTTGTCAGCTTAAATTTTGTTTCTTATTCCAATAATTCATTTCTGTGTCTAATTTTATATTCATGAATTTTCTATTCTTTTTGTTAAAGAGGGCCCTCCCCCCATATATAACCTGGATTTCAGACTCATATCCTGGATTCACCCCTGAGATTGTCCAAACCCATAAAGCTCAGTTGCATAAACATTGATTTACATCAAGAAGGTGGTTGTGGCCAACAAAGCGGTGTGTAGCCACACTGAAGATCAAAGAATAGAGCAAGCTTTGCAGCCTCTGCAGGGATGGGCTGGAGGAGAGGGTGTTGGGAAGGAGTCATGCAGAAATTGTTCATAGGATGCAGTGGACTTGAGAACCTCCTGGTAAACAGGTAAAGTAACTTTCCTAAGCAGCATGTTAGGTCCCTAAGTGGTGCTTAACTACATCACAAAGGTAGCAGATGAAGGATCAGATTGTTAGGGAACAACCTGCTTGTAAAACCCAAAGAGCAGTAGTTGATCTGATAACTCGAGGATTCTTAATAGCTCAACACAAATAAACTACTTGTAAATGCCCTTGGGCTGGCCTGGCTCACAACCCTTTTCACATGGCAGTAATATATGGCCAGTAATTACCATAATGAGCCACCAGAAGGCATTTATTTGTTAGCCTTGGAAGAGCTTGCATCTGGCTTTTAGGTGTGAAGCAAGGAGAGGAGAATGACAAGAAGCATTTGAATATACATTTCCTCCGGGCAGCTACTTATTTGAACAGCTGCTTATGAGACACACAGCAACATTAAGAGTCAGTCCAATTCGGGAGGCTGTGTGCATCTTGATTTCTATTTTTTTTCTTTGAAGTACAGGACCAGCCTATTTTCTCCCCGGGTAATAATTTCTCCAAATTAAAAGTGGTTACCCGACTTAAAACCTGTGACAAGTCTATTGTGTTGACCTCTATAGCTGGGAGAGAGTGGAGGTTGCCACGGAAATGGGCTCTAGAAATGAAACATGGAACACACTCAGAAGTCACATGCCCAATTCTTTGGTTTTAGATTAAATTTCATAGGAAAAATGATCCAGAGCTTACTTTCTTTTTTTTTTCTGTCTTTGTCAAAACAAAGGCTGTGTAACAAAGGCAACGTTTTTTAGCCATCTGCTGAAAATACAAAAATATTTTTATCAAAACAACAAATTGGTGGTTTGTTGTGTCAGCTTGTACATTTAATAATTCCAGTGACAAGCGTTCCCCAGATATCAGATAGAGGCAAATTTGCCATCTGAAGAAAAGAAAGGAATCTAGGTATGTAAGAAATGAGCTTAAAATGACACTGCAGTTGGTCTTGCAAATGGAGAATGGGGAATATTCTGAAAGGAAAGTCATATAGAAATGGACAGGAGGGGAAAGTCTTTGAATCTCTGTAATTGTATGGCAAGGAATCAAAACAAATGTGCGCTCTCCTTTACCGCTGAGCTACTGTCGTGGTCAGGGCCGACTGCTCATCACCTTAACATCTCTGCTTATGGGAAGATATTGGAAATGCTGTATATTTCCTGAGCTATTAGGAGTATATGTGAAATAATGCCTCTAAAACACTCAGGAGCATAATGCAAAGGTCACAGGTATTTCTTTTTGACCCAAAGTTTACCTTAGATAAAGAGATTTATATGGAACTTGGAAGAATCATATCAGAGGTTTGTCTTGACATTCATGGATCACTGAGCAGTTCCAAATGCCTTTAAGAAGATTATCAGGTGGTTGCGTTTTCTGAAGTTTCCTGATTTCTCCTTTTACCTAGGGGTCAAACTGTAGGCATTTGGTAGCTTACCCTTGAGATATTAGCAAGACACAAGATGACAGGGCCTGCAAATAAAATACAGGTCAGTATTATAGATTCTCCCTATGCATTCATCAACTTGTAATTTTCTTTCGGACTACTGCATTTTATTTTATTGTTTGGTATAATAAATAGCCTTAAAATTATATATAGGCCGCGCGTGGTGGCTCACGCCTGTAATCCTAGCACTCTGGGAGGCCGAGGCGGGTGGATTGTTTGAGCTCAGGAGTTCGAGACCAGCCTGAGCAAGAGCGAGACTCCGTCTCTACTAAAAATAGAAAGAAATTAATCGGACAACTAAAAATATATAGAAAAAAAAAAAAA
>CAUYSK010121621.1:0-30617 GCA_963575035.1 Avahi laniger | reverse complement strand
TTTTTTTTTTTTTTTTTTTTGAGACAGTGTCTCACTCTATCACCCAGGCTAAAGTGCAGTCATCATAGCTCACTGCAATCTCAAACTCCTTGGCTCAAGTAATCCTCCTGCCTCATCCTCCTGAGTAGTTGGGACTATAGACATGCATCACCACGCCCTGCTAATTTTTCTATCTATTATTTTTCTATATCTTTTTTTCTATTTTTTGTAGACATGGGGTCTTGCTCCTGCTCAGGCTGGTTTCAAACTCCTGGCCTCAAGCAATCCTCCCTCCTCGGCCTCCCAAGGTGCTAGGATTACAGGTGTGAGCCACCACGCCCCGCCTAGAGTACACATTTAAAAGAGAACATTGCTTATATGTTTTCTAATAAGTACAACTCTTGCAGCATTCCAAGTCGCACTATGATGTGAGGGAGCCTGAGAAGCTACTCTGGCTAAACACCTCTTTCTTGCTGGGCCTATATCAGTCTATGACAGTCCATTGTTGAAAATGTATTTCTTTACTTAAGATCTATCCATTTAAAATCACCATATAAAACACAGGTGTGACTGGAAGAAGTTAATCAATTAAGCCATATTCTGCCATTAATGCATTGATGTGAATTTGTTTCAAAATGATTAACTAGCCAAGGTTAGGCAAATTTGGATATGAGATTGGAAGTTGGAGAGATATGTGCAGGGTGATCTCCAAAGTCGGGTAGCCAAAAGCATTTGGAAACTGTGAACTTGGAGAAGAGAGGATAGCATGAAAGATAAAATCTGACATAAACAAGGAGGTGGGAGAGCAAAGCCATTCCACATGTCTCTCAACCAACTGCAATCCTGGCCTCTGCTTTCCTAAAAGTAAGAGCTTTCACACAATAAGCATGTCATTTTAAAGAAATATCTGAGATGGCCATGCAATGTTGATGCAAAATTTAACTGAAACAGGGGAGAACCTCAGAAGGAAGAGCCCAGAGATCAGGATTCAAGGCCGTGAGAGAAGACCAGTAGCTACTTGCTTAGAAATGTTCTTAGGTGTCCTGGTCTGCACCGTGCTACTGCCTTTGAACAAACTGCAAGGGAAGCTTTTTCTGAGCCTCCCTGGAAAAAACTCATGACCCCAAAATCTTTCCCTTGAAGCTCTGTCCAGAGGCTCGGCACTGATTCAAGTAGAAAGTCTGATTTGGTTTCTTGGAGGGAGGATCTGCTGGACAGTTATAAGATTGACATGACAGTGACAAGTCTGGAAGTTCTTGGCTTCAATGCATCGCTCTTGGACTTCCCTAGGAATGAGGCACTGCCTTCTAAGATAGTGCAAAATTACTATTATGTGAAGGTTTTTTTAAAACATGTTTCTCTATTTCCAAAAAAGTTTAAGAAAGGTGAAGGAGCAGTCTTTAAAAAGTTACAGGGAAACCCTTAAGAACATATGTGCACATCAGCTGCTTCAGTCACAATGAAACACAATCATAAGAAATGAATTATGTTTGTTTTATACAAAGAAAATGTGAAAAATACTCCTATATATTTAAAGCAATTATGTATCACAGCTAAAGACAGATAGGATTTTTAAAAAATTAAAATGCAATTCACAATCATTCTACCTTCCCTTTTCTTTGAATATTCTTTTATTTCTTTTCTAATATGGATAACTACATGAAAAATTGGACAATCTGTATTCTCTTCTAAGCAATGAAGATAAAATAAATGAGATTCAATAACATAAATAATTTTCTATTATATTTACACCCTTTTGATTTATTCAATACTTCTGTTTTAGACAACATACAAAATAGGATTGCAGCATCACAAACAGCTTAGTGGTAGTCTTGCTTTTTTAAAAAATGGCACATTATACACAGACTCAAATTCAGTATCATATATCACTTGTGTACATCTTGCCTTTATTTCTATTCTTGCTTCTGGAGATCTCAGCCATTTCTGACAAAGGGTATACAATGGATATTTTTAAAGCAGCGGTTCTCTCAGTGTGGTCCTCTAACCAGCAGCATCAGCATCACCTGAGAACCTGCTAGAAATGCAAATTCTTACCTTCCACTGCAGGCCAACTGAATCCGAAAGCCTGAGGGGGAGGCTGGGCAATCTGTGTTTTAACAAACCCTGCAAGTGATTCTGATGTACAGACAACGTATGAGAGCCACCGAATTAAAACCATGACAAAGCACAGATTTTCACTACTTCCGAGTTGTTTTTCTTTTTCTGATTATTTAATTTGAATGTTTTTCTCCTTTTATGCCACAGCATTAAGTGAGATTTTTTCCCCCTTGGTTTTTCAAACAAATACATTTTTCCCCTCAAAGGAGTGTAATGATTATGTAGATCACACATCATAAAATTAATTCTCCATGGTTAGGAGATTTGTAATTTTGTTTTTGTTTTTTGTGTTTGTTTTTTTTTTTTTTTTTGAGACAGGGTCTCACTCTGTCACCTGAGCTAGAGTGCAGTGGTGTCATTATGGCTCACTGCAGCCTCAAACTCCTGGGCTCAAGCGATCCTCCTACCTCAGCCTCCTGAGTAGCGGAATACAGGCACGCACCACCATGCCCAGCTAATTTTTCTATTCTTTGTAGAGACAGGTTCTCACTATGTTGTTCAGGCTGTGTCAAACTTCTGGCCTCAAATGATCCTTTTACCTTGGCCTCCTAAAATGCTAGGATTACAGATGTGAGCCACCCATGCCTGGCCAAGATTTCCAATTTTATAAGTCAATAAAATAGTATTCAACAGGGGGCACAACAGCTATATTGCCATGTCAGTAGACTCGTAGAAACTGCAGAAATGACTCTTTCTCTCTTGTAAGTTTTAAAATATGAGGTTTGTAAGAGAAAAACTTTAAAAACTTCATTACAAAAATAATATATGTTCATTGTAACTGTGAAACACTATGTCAGGGTGGCAGTCTGCCCTTGGTTTTTGGTGTGCTCTTGGCTGAAGAATGACCAGACATGCCAAAGTGTCAAATCCAGACTATTATTCTGGTCCTCTGACTCCTTGCTTGGAAAAATCACCAGCAGGGCCTATGAGATGGAATAACCTCAAGCAGGAAGCAGTTTCACATGAGCAGCTCTTTACTGTAGAACAAAACAGGTCTGTCTTCCCGAGTGGAGAGAGAGAGCCAGACCCACTCGCTCACTCACTCTTTCTCATATTGTTTCCTTTTATTGGCCCAGTCCAGGGGAGGGCTCTTGAGAGGTGTGGGATATTACTAGATGATCAACAGGTGTCCTCAAAATTCCTTCTATATATACACAAGCTCCCTCTTTGAAAGCCCACATGGGAGTGGGGGGGGCGGCGTCTGTGAACGTCAATGAGATTCAAGCTAATGGCATAATAATTACCCTCAGGTTACTCTAGGTCACTTTCTAAATCCTATCATGACTGGGCTGAGGAATTCCCAGCTTGATAAAGCATTCCCTCCTTCTCCAGGTGTAGCAGTTGCTCAGGATAGGATTAAGTGCGGGGCAGCACCAAAACGGAGTGTCCATGCTTATCCTTCTTCCCAGGTGGAGCAATTGCTCAAGATAACACCAAAGCAGGGCATCCCTGTCCCTAGAAGAGCTGGAGATCCTATCTACCTAACAACTACAGATATAAATCAAGTACAAATTAGCAGTCTCTCTCATCTCTCCTCCCTTCCAATCATATTCCCTTCAAGGCAACAAATGTTACCAGATTGGTGTTTATCTTTCTACTCTCTCTTCATTGAATGTATAAATATGCAAAAAAGTTTTATACACAAAATCAGAATCATACTGTTGTGCATTTCACTTTTTACACTTAAAATATCACAAACACAGTTATCTAGGATCATTATTTCACCCATAGGTTATTTTGAAATGCCTATTCTTACAAACACTGATTCAGTCAGTATCCTTGCTCATCTAGTTCCAATTATTCTTGTTAATTTTTCAGTAGCATGGACTCCTGAAAATGAGATTTGGAGGTATAATTCTATTCTACATATGATTTAAATAAGCACTGTAAACTAATGGTTGTGACACTTTATATGTCCACAAGGAAAATTATTAATCTTTTGAATTTTGCCATCTACTCCCATGATCTCTCATTATTTTGATTTGCATTTCCCTAAACAGTGATTTTCACATAGGTCTTTTCTCATACTGTTGGATATTGGTGATTTTGTGAGCAAAGGTTCAAAAATATTCCTTGGAAGCAAAGGGGAAAAAGTGACCTCTTGATGCTCCAAGTGAGAAAGGGCACGGTGGGCTTCCCCCCTCCTCAACTGAGGAGATTGAAAATAGTTCTGCTCAAAGTTGCAGTTCTGCTCCCGGGCTGCTAGAACTAACCCGAAACAAGCAGGCTGCACACTGGAAACTGACAGAGAGGCATTTTCTCCAAAGACCAAGAGGGATCCACTGGGTTTAACTGGTAGCACCCACTCGGGAAGCCAATGGTTCTGTGTTTCTCATGCCAGGCTAAAACATTAACCCTACCCCCAAGGAGCCATTGCCCTCAGCCCGGGTCTGTAAACCGTAAAGCCCACAAAAGACTTCCAAGAGGGGGTCATAGAGGTGAAATCAGATTGTCATCTTTCCCAGTATCTTGTGTTTCCTTCATCTGTATGGCCACAGTTACTCTCCCTGAACTTAAAAATAAATTAACAAGCCCAAGCTATATTGAAGGTGAAAAGAAGATGATTTTAAAATAATATTTAAAGTAGGTCAACCCTTTATAAATTTATTTAGAATAAGACAGGCAAAGTATATAAAATGATTTGCCAATTCTTCTAAATGCTAATTTTAAAGCAAAAGTCCTGTGCATAGAGGGGTGCAGAACACTGTGGTGCAAAGACCATATTTGATTTCCCCAGCCTGCAATGTGAGAAATTCCTTTCACCATAATAATATTAGGGAGGCTCTGTCCAGCCAAGCAGGGTTCACTTTCTTAAGTCATAGAGGTTTATCAGGTCAGGAAAAGTTTCAGAATCATTTAAGCTCACCTTTCACCATCCATTCAGGTGGAGCTTCAAGATTTATGTGCTTATAATTTTTTCATGTTGCTCTGAAATGAAGCGCCTGTAAGTTTACTCCCCAGATAATCCTGTTTCTGGAACATAGAAGTTATCCTTTCTCATAACCGATATAACACAGTCTCTTAAGCAGATATTATAGCTCAATTCTGGGATTCCCCACGCTTTTGGAGACTAATGATGACTCAACTAAGCATTCTGCTCCATACAGCTCAGCTGCATCTCCAACTTCGGCCTGAGCCCTCCTTTTAAGCCTCTGCCATGTCTGACCACCCACCTCCCCGTCTCATCTTGGCTCTCTTAGCTGTTGCGCTTTTCTCACCCATCTCTTGGCCACAGAGGGAGAGCAGAGGACTGTCTTCAGAGCCGAGTAGCAGCTGTTGCTGCCAGTACTGACTGGAAACAGAGCCCCCACACTCACCCCCAGCACCTTCCTCTGCACACGCCCCTCGGCTGGCACTGCTGGGTGGCTAATGCTCAGGTTAATTTGATACTCTCAGCCCTGTCACAGTTTACGATCTAGTAAAAATTGAAACTTATTTATTCTCTGGTTAGAAGGTTTCGTGTTTCTGGTACTAGGATGAGGTCAAAGTCTTAGGTAAAGAGATGGTATCTCTTTCCTGAAAATGGTGTACTAAAATACTGGCACCTTTTCCAGAGATGAGAGTTTTCATAGCTCAGTGTGGATGATAGCAGTCTTGCTTGATTGAAAATTCTATTATTCCAGTTCCGGATGGATCCTACTCTGGATGGGTTCAAATTATTTGTCCACATAACCACTAATCTCTTATAGAAATACATTAGCAAAATCAATTCAGTTGTTTATTCATTCCAACATTTAACAAATACTTATTGAGTATTTAGTAAAGATAATGGAAGATTCCTAAGATTGATAAAATTTAGTCTCAATTTCAAGAACATATGCATAAATATAATCAACGTGTAGATGAGAGAGAAGTATCATAAGAAAGATACAAAACAAACTCTATGACAATGCAGAGATCTCTTCCAACTTGGGAGAGTATGAAAGACTTCATTAGGAAATGCCTATTATTGGAGGTATACTTTTATTAATAGCTTAGATTGTCACAAGTGGATATGTGTGTTTAGGACAAGAAGCTGGACATTTCACGTGAAAAACCAGCATATGACAAATTTTGAGGGTGAAGAGAGAGATACAACATAAGTTTGGGGATGACATATAGTCCTGTTTTACTGAAAAATAAACATTATAAAGGAAACTATTGAAATGTAAGTATAGAAAAGTAGATTTGAGGGTTTTGCATGCTATGTGGATGATATTGTTCACCTTTTATGCAAAGCGATAGGAAGCTGTTCAAAGTTCATGGACCATGAATGAACTGATTGAGACTGGGCTTCAGGGCTATTATTCTCGCTGTAGGACTTGAGCTGGAGCTGATGAAACAGAGGCTTAGGCAGTGAGGCCAGTTAGGATGAGATTTTATGTCAGCAAGTGAGAGGCAATGGCAATGAAAAGCGAAGGAAGGAAGGAAGAAAGGAATGCCAGAGGGGTTGTGGAGATAAAATTGAAGGAAAGGGAGGGAGACAGAGGTAACTTGACATCTGTAGGCCTAGATCCTGACCCTCAATAATGGTGCCAACATCAACTCACATATTAGAGGCAGGAGGAGAGCAAGTTGGAAAGAACACGAGTCCATTCAGAGGCAGGAAGAGCTCAGAGGGTGGGCAAGTCACTCAGGTAGTGCTGACTCTTCAGCAGAAAGACAGAGTAGACGAGTTTTCAGTTAAAGGAGTGACATTTTCACAGCTATGCCTTGAAAGTATGTCAATCTGTATTTCTTAAATGAGTAGCAAGTGGAGTGTTTGACAGCATCCATCACCTGCATGAACAAAAGTATTCATTGTGCTGTGTTCCTGTGTGTGGCATTCCAGGGGTTGGAAAGATATGTTTTGTTTTAAAATTAACTGTTAAAAAACTACAGTTTCTCTCATTAGTAGTGAAAACAAGAGGGGGCTACCTGGAGCAAAAGTGTTGAGAAAAAAAAATGTTCCCTTTACTTTTTCCTGAAATTGTAAATGGATGGACATGGCACAAGGCAGCAACCACGATGACTAAGCAAACCTATGTATGTCACGCCGTCCTGACCAGCAAGAAGGACGCAACACTCGGAGTTCTTCCAACAGCGTTTTAATGGGGCAGACTATAGGAAATGCAAATGGCGAAGACTCCGAAGCAAGACAAGCACAGGCTTATATACTGGTGAAGGCTAGGTGGCAAACTGTGATTGGACATGCCCTTAGGGTCCTCCCCAAGAAAGGCGTTCCTCTGCTGGCGCATGCGCTCAACTGTTGTTTATCTCAAAGTTGTTTGGTGCTCAGCGCCATCTTCTAATGGCGTCGACTGCAGCGCTCCACATATGTAGACTTAACAACCCTTGTAAAATAAACTCACAACCAAATCAATCTGACTCACCTTCACGCAATTGTGTCACAGGGGAATTAAAGGTAAGCAGTTCACATAAATGTTTTTTATTGGTAATCATTTTGCTAAAACACACATTTTTAGTTCTTCTTAATCACTTCTTATCATGTGTCTATTGCTCGTGGCAGCATTATATTTTCCTCAAAATAATATATGTGTTCTGCCTAGAAAAGTCAATAGAGTCAGTGGATGACCAGTTACAAGGCCTTTCTGTTACATCAACTACAGTCAATTGAAAAATGCCCAAAGGATGACACAGTAGTAATGAAACTATTAGTTCATCATTTTATTTCAACTACCACTAACTCCCCTTGCTCCCCAATCCCCACCCCCACACACTAAATTACATCCACATTTTAGAAGACAAAATCCCTGGATATTTTTCAGCATAAGAAGAAGCCAGTTTTCTTGAATCTCCCTCTCTAAAGGTGCCAGTCCAACTACACCCAGGACTAAAATTCATTTCTTATCCCTCATTCGGGCTGTTTCCTTCTCAATATGCCATTCACCACCTCCAATTTCCATCTCCACCATCATCTAACAAATCCTTGAGAAGTTGCCCTCTGCTACTCACCTAGGCTAGGCTAAATAATGGCCCCCAAAGATGTCCACATCCTGATCCCAGAACATGGGCATACACTACCTTACATGGCAAAAGGGACTTTGTAGAAGTGATTAAATTAAGGATCCTTAGATGGAAAGATTATTCTGAATCATCCAGGTGGGTCTGATATAATCACAAAGGTCTTTGTACGAGGGAGAGAAGATTCTACACTGCTGGAGTTCAAGATGGAGAAGGGACCACAAGCCAAGGAATGCAGGTGGCTTCTAGAAGCTGGGAATGACAAGAAAACAAATTCTCCCCTGGAGCCTGCATAAGGAACACAATCCTGCCAACACCTTGACTTTAGCCCCTAAGACACATTTCAGACTTGTGGCCTCCATAAGAGTCAAGGGAGTAAATTTGTGCTAAAGTAGATGGATTTAAATTATTATTTAGGAGGAAGAAATTATTACACTTGCCAGTGATTTTATATGCAGGTTTTGTGAAAGGATATACGGAAAGAGGACTCTTAGATTTCTCCCTCGAGAATTAGGGAGGATAGCAGTGCCATTTACAGAGGAAATACCGAGAGGGAAATTTATGGAGAACGGGAGAAAAGAGACACATTTTGGATTTGTTAACTTTGCTAGCTTGTGCTTTCATTCTTAAAAAAAGAAGAAAAAGCTTTAACGTTAAATGCACACGTCAATTTTGATATTTAATTTTTACTTTTTAGATTGATGAGAAAAAGTCAATAGTGTCTTTAATTTATACATAGGCCTATTTTCAGAGAAAACTGGTATTTCATCTTCCTATAAATAAAATCGGGCTGGCTTGATTTTCCTTTTAGGATATGAAGAGTTAGCAATATTTCAAGCAAGTAGGGTTAAAAGAGGTAAGAGGCTGCAAAATCTCATATTTTTTATCTTTCTGGAAGAATTTATGAAAGAAGAGTTGTGGAATTTGTCCTCAAAGGCTGGCTAACAAAGATTTAATAAGACTTGAACCATTCTTTCTGTATCTTTATCTTGTTTTATTTTGTAACGTTTTCTTTTTAGCCAAATGCTACAACCAGAAAACATAATCTGTATGGAACATCAGCACATGTTCCCCATGTTCCTCCAAGGAATTTAGTCTCTTCATTGGTATATCATATATAATACCAGTTAATGGGTTTTGAGCCAGCTGTGTTTACCCTAGGACTCAGCTTTCAGGGTATCTGGATGTCCCAGGGCATCTAAAGGAGGCCAGGGCTCAGAGGTAAGATACATGCCCACATTTTCATGGGCATTAGTGGAATAAGCCTTTGTTATAACTCCCACGAAGTTGTCAACAATATGTGAAGTACCATTGCAAGCAGCATCTACTCGGCTCTTGCACAGATGAAGATAAATAGAAAATAACCCTTAACAAAATCAACCTTCTGTTTTTCCAGCTTTCTTTTCCTGCCTCACTTCCATCTCTAAGCAGGCCTTTCTCTTAGTTCAAAGCTCAGAGTCTCGTCTTTCAAATCCTCTCCACCAATTAAAATAGGAAAGATCCTGATGTCACCATTTACATTTGGTTAAATCTTAGTTTTTATTTGTTAGTGACTCCAGGTGTTTCTATTTTTAAGTGTTACTTGAACTTCCCTAGGCCTCATCTACCAAATGAAGTCGCTGACTCACAGATCTGGCCTGTAGGACTAGATCCCCACACTCCTCCTCAAGCAGAACATCACCCAGTTAATGCTTGGAGTCCTTCGGGATGCTTCATATGCTCAGAAACAAGTCTGCTCATGTTCTTCCATCTGGTCTTCCTGTTATGGCCTTTCTTACCTCAAAAGCCATTTTTAAAAGGCACTTCCCCCATACCTTGGCTACTGGAAACTGTTATGAGAATGTGGCTTTTCTGACTAGGGTACAGTCTGTGGCGCTTTCCCAAACGCACAACATCAAAGTACAAAATGACACTTTATTTCTTTCAGTTCTCACTGTGTTCAAGGTACTATATTGCGCTGTGTGAACTTATGGGCTGAATGTCCCCCAAGGTGTTGCAATTTGTCACCTGGGCCCTCAAGCAACTTTGCTTTGGCCTCTGAGCTCATGAAATCCATCTTGAAGACAGTTCCCTTGGTTTCTATGTGCCACATTTGCTTCCCTTAAAAAAGAAAGTCAGAATGCACTGATACAGTTAAACCCCTTAATCTACGAGTTCCATTTGCTTTCTCTTTTTTCCTCCCTAGAGGTGACCACAATCACCTGAATTTGGTAGTTACTTTTCCCAAATACATTGTTTAATTTATTACTACATTAGGTGGATCCATACAATACATGTTGCTTTATTTCGCAGATTTTAAGCTTTATATAATTGGTATTGTATTGTATGCATTGTTCTCCAATTTAACTTTGTTTGCTTAATTTACGTTTTTGAAATTTACCTATGTTGATGCATATAGTTCTATTTATACCCCCGTCATACGACAATGTCAAAATGTATTCATCCATTTTCCCATCGGTTGATATTTGTTTCTAGTTTTTAGCTTCCAGTTACTACAATCAATGCTTCTATAAATATTTTTTTTCCTTTTAAAGGAATTTGAAGCAAAGTAAGTGTGGAAAACATAGTAGAATAAGGAGGCACTGCTCTTCAGACATTATACTGAGTTATGATTGTCACCGAAGGTCATGTATAGTTTGGGAGAAGAGTGGTAAGGGTGCTTCCTGGAGTTTCCCTTTCTTTCCTCTTGTCTTCTAACATAACTTTTCACCTCTTCTCTCTGCCACCAAAACTCTCATATATTGCCAATCCAAGCCCACCCAATCTCTCATATTGGCAAAGTCTGCTTTTGGAATTAGCAAGATCTAAGTTCAAATACTGCCTCTATCTCTGTGAAAGCTTACACAAAGTTACATAGCTCATCTAAACTTCATTCTCCTCATTTGCAAAAATTAGAATGATATTAAAAATTTCACAGCGTTGTTGTGAGGATTAACAGACAATATCCGGGGCCTTATGGTAGCCTGGGCTCTTCCCATAGAAAGATGGGGTGTGTCCCCTCCTCTGGAATGTTGGGGGCTCTGTGTGTCTCAGGTCCTCTCCATGTGATCTCTCCAGCACAGTAATCAGCTTTTCAAATGGAGGCATAGGCCTCCGAGAGAGTGTTCTTAAAGAAAGGAAGTAGAAGCTGCAGGTTTGGCAAGGCCTAAGCCTGGAAACCAGTGTAGGGTCTCTTCCACCATATTCCATTACTTGGAATAGCTCCTAACTGGTTTTTTCAATCATAAACTCTTCCCTTCCTTCAAACCTCTTAATAATTTCTCCTTGTGTTTAATATAAGTAACTTTACACTTGTGTAGTTCTGAATGATCGTTTTTCTTTTTACCTCTCCAAACTCATCTCATACCACCTTCCCCTGCTCACTAGGCCTCACCCCGTTTCAGTTCCTTTGCACTAACAGACACCCAAAAATCCAGTGGCTGAAAATGATAAGTATTTTTTATTTCTCTCTCTTTTTTACTATATGTATGCGACTGGGGGAAGAGTAGATTTTTCTATTGGTTTTGCTTGGACTCCCTCACGAGACTGAATTTAACTAGACAGTCAGCAAGGAGTCTAAGTTCATTTGGGACAGCCAGGATGACAGGACCTTGCTCTCCAAGTGGTATTTCCTTTTGAAGGAGACAAGACCAGGCAGGACTTCTCACGTGGCTCATTGTTGTTGTCAACAAGCACTTATCAAGCCTTTGCTCATACTGTTTGCTGATGTCCCATTGGCCAAGAAAACCACTTGGCCAAGCCCAGCGTCAGTATGGGAGGGGACTACTAAGGGCATGGATACCAGGAGACAGAATTGGGTGACAAGCAAGACCCAAACGCCTAATTTCATTTCTTAGAATGCATCAAGCTCTTTTCTACCTTAGGGACTTTGCATAGTCTTCCCTTTATTCATTCAACAAATATTTAGGAACCCACAAATATTGAATAAAATCGCTCAGGTTTCTCATGAATCTTTCCTTCTAAAGGGGGGAAGCACATAATAAACAGGTATAAAAGTAAACAAGATAATTTGAGATGGCTATAAAAGCCATCAACAAGGCTTTCTGAGGGATGATGAAAAGGCACAGCCATGCAATATTATAGGGGTAGAGCATTCCAGGCAAAGGAAACTGTAGCTGTACTACTGCATGGCTGGCCTGCCTCCTCCCAGTTTCTTCTTTGTAGGTAGCCTTTTCCCGCCCTTGCCACTGGCCACCTAGTTTATACCTTTAGAAAATTCACCACATTTGGAGTGCTTTGCTGTTGCCAATAAACTATAATACTAATGAAGATAGAGCTGTGTCTCTATGTTTCTTGACTATTTCCATAGAATTATACTTAGTCAACATTGAAAAATAATTGCTAAATGAATAAATAAATGAATTCACGTAGTTACTCACACAGGTTGAAAGCATAACTGCAGATGCTCAGGGCGGGAACAGGTTTCCATGTTCAATTGTCTCATGGGCCCAGAACTCGCCTTGCCCTTCTCTCCTCAGGTTGGAGTTGAGACCAACTCATTGTGCAGATTTTTTCTACCCTCCTACGTTTTCATTTCAGAGACTCTTTAGAACTTCCCTGACTCAGAACTTACATCAGTGCTGCCCTGTCTGACTCAGTAAGTTCCAATAAGTTTAAGCCCCAGGAAAAAAGCTTTGGGATCTTGGTCCTTTTTCCTTTCAAAGGTCTGCTGGGATTCTTATAAATTTCTACCACTTTCTTCTGCTACTTTCAAATTTGAAATAATAAAAAAATATATTTTTTATTCTGTTTTATTAGACACCACTTCTCATGAACAATGTTATCAGCTATTGGTCATACTGTGTTTACCAAGTACTAGACAGTTAGCATAAATGATCGTTAACCCTCACCACAATACTGCAAGGTAGGATTCTTTTTCCCATTTTTTCAGATGAGGAAACAGTGGCTTATAGAGGTGAAGTAATATCCACAACATTATCTGAGGAGTAAAAAGTAGATCAGGTGTTTAGACCTGCCTGAGTCCAGATTTGATGATCTTCCTACCACCTACATTGCTTTCGTGTTGACCCACTCAACCCAGAGAATGAACACACAGCTCCACTGTCTCTTACTTCCAGCCCTGAAATCCAAAAATTTCTGAAAACTGAAAGTGTTTCGGCAAACACCTGACCTGACTTGACCTGAACTCATCTGTGGGCACAATCTGACCTGAACTGACACAAAGCTATTTATAGTCCCATTTATTCCACTTAGTTTGAGTATTCATACATTTTGCTACAAAAATATAATAGCAATGTGTTAAATTACAAGGTGCTCCCTCAGACCCTGCTAAGGGCATTCTTATATAATATTTGCAATGTATTGCTTTCATAAAATCTGAAAAACTCTGAATTCGGAAACACATGTGCCTCTAGGGGTTTCAGATGAGCAACTGGGAATCTGTAATAAGTTTTCTTTGTGAATGGCTTTATAGCTCACAAAGTTTTTACGAGTTGAAGAAATTTTGTTTTGTTTTCCTCTAAAGCACAGGAGGGTTTTAGGGAGCTTTTATGTGTCTTGTTTTCTTATTTTTCTGTAAAATGGATTTGTTCCCTGGTTTCAGGCTATTAATCATACTTGATCCCAGTGGAAATTTGGGGTTATTTGTTCTTTCAGAAAGATATTTAGTTTTAAAATTAAATAAAATGAAAAAGGGGGAAAGCACTTTTAAGAAGCATTGATATTTACTTTAGTTAAATTAACTTTTAAATTTAAGTTTCCTAAAATAATGGCTTAGAATAATTTTAACACTGAAATGAATGTACTAAACGGATCCAACTATTTAAATGTTTTCTAAAAGTAGTGAATACATATTGAAAAATATAAGAAAATAATTATAAGAGTACCTTGCATTTATATATCAATGCACAATTTACAAAGTGTTTTTTACCTACCTGATCTCATAATATAATAGTAGCTATTATTATTATTATAGGAATGTTGTCATTTATTGAGGGTTATCTTTTCACCAGGCACTTTATATAAACCATTACTGATCCTCACAACTCTATAAAGTTGGTATTAGTATTTCTATTTTACAGATAAGAAAATTAAGGCTCAATGAGGTCAAAATATTTGCTTCCAATTGCACAGATGGAGAGTTCAAGTAAGTATGTGAGGATAGCTGTGTGTAGAAGGCATTTTCCTTCTCGTATTTTATTCTTACTAACATTATAAGATAAAAATTCAAAGTATTTTTAATTTTAAAGTTCCTGCTCGTGGTGGAGGAAACTCTTGGGCTGGAGGCGCAAAAAGCAAGATCGAATATCAACATTGCTACTCTAAAATGTGACTCAGACAAGGGACAAAATATTTCAACCTCTATCATTTGTCAAATGAGGTCATTATATTCAGTCCACATGTTGTCATGGGAATTATGTCAAATACTAGAAGGATTAAATATTAGTAAAGGAAGCCAAGCAAGTCATGGCATGCTGAGGTTCTTGATCCTTCAGTAACGGAAAGAGAGAGAAAAAAAAAACTTGACCTGCAATTTGCCACTAATAAAGATGGCTTGATTCAGACACTAAGTTTAGCTTCAAGTTATATTAAAATAAAATGAAATGCATTTATTACTTTTTAAAAATAAAAAATACACATTTTTTAAAGTAAAAAGGTAAACCAGTATAAAGAAAGAAGTACGTAAGATACATTTGTTTACTTTCTCACTAAGCTTTAAAGATTCTTTCTTTATATATTCACCCTTATACTTAAGTTAGAGAAGAATAACTTTGGGGTGATGTTTCTCAGTGTTCATGCGGATCACTCCATCCTTTATAGCTGTGATTTTCCTCTCTCAGCAATCAGTAATCCAAGTGCCCTGCTTTGTTGTGTTCCTTGCTCGTAAGACTGTGCTCAGAGCTCTTATTTTCTCTCTTCATATCAAACAGAAGAGGTGTTTTGGAGAGCCGTTCATCAGTACTCTGAGAGTACTGTCTCCCCACCATCTCCATCGTCAACAAATTGGAAGGTGATTCGCCACCTTGAAAGATCTTCCTTCTCTACTGTCTTAGTGACTTCTACAGAGACTCTAGATTGCTCTCAATAATGTAAAAATATTTCTTGTTCTATGAGCTCTTTGTTTTCTTTTACTGTGCACATGTGTGAGGAAGCAGATAGTGTTAAAAAGAGCCCTAAAAACAGAAAATCATTTCGACAAGACTTTTTGTCTTAGCACTTTTCCTGGAAGCAAGAAGGAACTTCTCTGCTAAAAAAGTGGTCTTCTGGGGTGTCTCTGAAAGATGACTTTTCTTCTGTTCAACTTTCTCATTAAAGAAGGCTGCCACCTTCACCTCCCCTTAGATATGTTTTTCCTTATGCAAAAAATGCATATATCACCTTTCCCTTCTTGTCAGGATCACTACTAGAATCTAAGTAAGATGTATGTGAGAGGACATTGAGAAGACAAAAATGTATACATTTATAAGATATTCATATCACCAGAGTTCTTTTCCTTTATCCAGTAGTGTTCCTCTCAGTATCCAAGGAAAGCCATTCATTTCAACATTGTTTATAATGACTAGAAATAATCTAAATGCCTATCAATTGGGGATGACTAAATAAACAATGAAAACAGAATATTGTATACCAAAAATAAAAAAGCACTTTTTATATAGTGATACGGCCAAATTCCAAGATAACCTGTTCAGGGGAAAAAGTAAGGAATAAAAATGCATATAGTATTATTTGTATTTTTTTTATAAAGAGCAAAATCATACATGCAGTTATTCCCATATACATGCATCAAATATCTCTTAAAAAGTATAAAAGAAATTGATAACTTTGGTTCTCTCTGAGACAGAAAATGGGAGGAATTTTTTTTGTTTTGCACCCTTATATTCCTTTTAATTTAGAACCACACAAACATAGCACCCATTCCAAAAAAAATTAAAACTATAAATAAAAATATCCATGAGCGATTTTTCACAATGTGTGAGAAACTCAAGATGTAAATGACACTGCAAAAGTCAGCTGAGTTACAAGTACATAGCTTCATGTTAGTCACTTGAGTGCCGCACGTTTAATGGCTCATGTTCTTCTTGCTTTCACTTTTTTCCCATTTAGGCCAGATGTTTTCCTTCAAATCTTTAACCACGGGAGAACACAGTGGTCAAAGGGTACAGTGTCCTTTGTTCCTAGCCTCAGATCAGCCTGCACTCTCCCTACTGTAACTTGGGTCCCTAGACAATATTCTTCCCAGGCCTAAGCTGTCAGCCTCTGGTGCAAGCAGTCACTTGAGCATGAACTCAACTAGCAGCCAGTGTCAGGTCATGGTACAAGATGGGATAACAGGATCCTGGAATGGAAGCTGGGCTGAACTGGCAGGAAGGGGATGAGAAAAGTGTCAGCATGAGTCCTGAGACAGGCAGCAGTCAGAGACTGTGATGTGAGACCAATCCCAAGTCAAAGGCAAGGTCAGAGTTCAGGTTAGAAGACTGGGGCTAAGGTCCAGAAAGCCAAGTTGCTCCTAATGGCATAGGACAGAAGAGACCAGGTATAAGCCTGACAGTCAAACTAACCTGAATCTAGCTTCAAGAAAATGAAGGTGCACACATGTCCACTGTAGGGTATAACTAAGATATGCTGCCTGGACTGGTTTTAAGCTCTTTTCCTGCTAAGTACACAGAAAAAAAAAGAGGCATCACTCTACAGGAGCCACTTGTAAAATGTAGTGCGAACAAATGCGATTCTCTCCCTTTTCACGCTCAGTGGTGTATAGCTCAAATTTTACACCCAGGAAGCCATGGGTAACTGAATTCCAAACAAACTTTCTCCATCCATCCCCTGGAGTTGGGTTGAATGATTTGGGTGTAGACTTGATGTTTAAGGAGGCAGAGCAGTGACATGGATGGCAGTGTATAAGTAACTGTGAGTTACAAAATCAAACTATAGATAATTTCAACAGCCAGAGGTGGTGATGCCGGAGGTAGTGCCCAACTGCCATGACACCATTTGTTTTGTTCTTTGTTCGTATTATGATGAAGGGATTAAGTTGTGCTTGATTTAGCTTCATCTAGTCCTCTGTCAGTAGCTGCCTTCTAATCCTACTGAATTTAACAACAATACTAAAAATCTCATCATTGGATCATTGATCTTAGCATTGATTCAACAGCAGCCTTAGAAGTAAGGAAGAATAAATCTGGTCCTTGCCTCTAGGTTCTCTGCAGAGGTAGTGAAAAGAACTGGATTTTCAAGCTCACTTTGGAAAAGGCAAGTAGGAAGGAGACTGAAAGCTGATCATAAATCAGCAAATCAGTTGCTTTAGGCAGGACACCTGCCCTGTCAGTCTCAGCTACATCCAAATGGAAAAATGGGTGATCTAGGATTACTCTCCAGCAATGCCAATGGCCAAGGAGCTAAAAGGTCACATCTATTATTGTTGGCATTTCTGTCCCTACTGGGCTGGTTTTTGAGTGGATGTCATGCTCATCTCATACAGAAGGCATGTCCATCATGCAAGAACATTGCTGTCAATATCTGATCTAATAAAAGATACCCGGTTTTCTTTCTGCAAACTTCATTATATCTAACTGCTGCTAAAAGATGATTCCTTTTTTTCTTAGTACTTCAATTTTATATTTCAGGGACTGGAATCCTTAAGCAAAGTTTCATTTGTCACCTGATTTTAAAGTTAAAATGATTCCTTTTTAAATATTATATTAACCAAAATAAATGGCATAGTTAGCCCCATACCCAGAAGTAGTTTTATGTAAATAGTCAATGCTGCCTTGGAAGAAGCCACTAGCCTTTACCAATAATATCATGTTCACCAGCAAATAATTTGGCACTATATGCATAGTGTCAGAGTTGAGGGCGAACTAGAAGCACAATCTTAAGACACAAAAATAAATTAGGATGGAAAAGTGTAGCAACAGCCAGTGCCAGCTGCAAGCAGCCACGCAGCAGAATTCTGTCCAACTTTGCAGGAGACTCTGAGAACTCCTGGAGCCTGAGACAGCAGCAACAAAAGACCACATTATAAGAACATCAGATGTGAACCCTGGCTAGCTGGCACCCCTAAGAATTACCAACAGGAGGAAAATTGAGAACATTGCCAGGAATTCATCTTCCCCAGATCAAATCACTGCGTAAAATCAGCCCTATTTGTTCTAAATCTACATGCGTAAGTTTCATTCTAACTGGAGCTTGGTTTTTACTCACAAGGGCCCTTAAGGACTCCTTTGGACTCTGTCGGTCTCCATTTTAAAACTATTATTGACATGAACCTGGGGAGGTGTTTTTCCTGGAGTTCTTTCTCACCAGACTGGTTCCGGCTTCCTCCTGGGTGATGATGGAAAACTAAGGCCCTTGCCAACATGTCATCCCCTCATTTTGTAATCGTCAGGCAGTTGCGCAAAGGTTATGTGGAACTTTACCAACTAGTTAAAGGCAGAGTCTGCGACAGTCTTAAAGGAGCTAGGACTATTATTGCAATGGCCGAGTATTGCGTATTAAGGAGCCCCCACCACAGGGCCAGATGAACTAGGTGCAAGGGGATGCGGCAAGGAACCTTTCACTCAACACATTCTCATTCATAACCCTGGAGTTTTGAAACCCAGGGCTTTTCACATCACAGTTGAGAACTGTTCCTAAGCAGCCTCTTCAAAGTTTTCCGTTTCCATAATAGAAGCTAAAGAAGCCCTAAAGAAACCAGAGAAGAAACCCCTGTGCACTCCTTCTATGGGAGTCATTGCTGAAGGAAGAGTTACTCTATATCAGAGATCTTTAAGAGTCCTTAAAATTCTTCACCTACTTATAGCTAAACCCATCTTAGAGATGACCTTATTATATGTTTAGGTAACCCTCATTTGCGTGAAGCAATCTGAAAAAAAATTTAGAAAGAAAAATAGAGGAAATTCAGAATAAGACATGACCTCTATCAGCTAAATTAATTGCTCAAATAATTTCTTGCATAAAGGAGACAGGATCAGAAAGGACTTTCATTTAAATCTTGTTGTTTTGCCTTTAGCTAAGAGGATAGGGATCTTTTCAAAAATTTTTTTTGTGGAGATCCTAATAGAAATTTACTTTTTTTCCTTCCCATCCTAGAAATAGAAGGAGGAGGACCTATTCTGTTCCATCCTGTGCTCTGATCCCTTACCCCAAGGATGAGAAGAAATAAAGTAGATTTTTGTGGAAATGTAGAAATATGCATATTCACCAGCTACACTGAAATCAAGGAGTTTAAATCATGTGTAGCTTGGTTTCTCCATGGAATGAAGAAAAGGTGGACACTGAAAGAGCTTCTGTAGGGATGCATGTGTTAGCCCTGTGGGCCTGGGCAGGCTGGCTGTGGTGATGGGAAAACCACAGCATGCATTCCCTCGTTATGTGTCTTCATGCACTCTTTAAGTTTAGTAAAGAGGATCTCTGTAATGGACTCTTTCTGTGCACTCTGCCCTTGGGTAATAAGACATTCTGCAGATCGCTGGTTCAAATAATGTTCTTGCCACTTTTCTTTGATAGACCTCTTAGGATAAGGATCAAGTAATTTAAGTAAATTAAAATGACAATATCCTGCATGCAACAATGGATATTTTCACTACTGGAAGGTATCTGGTTATTGTACCCGTCTTTACTTGATCATGGTTCTGACTTGAGCATTTGATTGAAAAACCACTGCAGAGCAAGTTACCACCCTGTATTTAGCATGCTGTGCTCAATGGTTGAAAGGGTATTGTAAAAAAATAAAATAAAATTAAAAAAGACTTTCTTTTCTGGAGTTGGGTACCAGTGAAAGCATTAAAGAATTTAGGAAATCTTATGAGAAGAAAAGACTAATTTAGGAAAACAGTATCTTTTGAAGTGGTGACTAAAGTGAATATTAATTTGGTGTGCTTTCTAAAGGAGGAAGCATGTCATGAATATACCACTCAGAATCTTTAAAAAGTGTTTGTAAAAGGCTTCAAATGTGCTCTTAAAAAAATTACCTGAGAATGTTTGTTAAAAACATAGATTCCCAGGTCTCACATCCAGAAATTTTAATAGGTGTTATAATTATACATTCCTTTAGTATAAATAATATATTTGTTTATATAATTTAATGCCTATAGGAATGCTTAATAGCATCTTAATCAGGACTGAGACTCTTCAGAGGTGGCTACTTAGCTATTTGCTGTGAAATCAACACCAGAAGATTTTTCATTTACTATAAAAGATGTTAGAAATAATTTTGTACCCACAAATTAGTGATATCAAGAGTAGTATGAGTAGGACAAATTTTCTAGACCCATAGGTCTTCTATGAACAAGACATATTAGAGGACAAGTTCAGCACTTGATGCCACTTATGTTGTATTAGGTTCCGATGGGCCCAGATGCCTAATCCGACAGCAAGTCCTGATGTCATCAAAGCTTGTTTAGAGTAAGACTTTCATGCAAGATGCTGGTGGGTGAGCCTCACCTGCAGCCAGCCCTTTTGAAACTATAGAAAATTCATGTGACTATTCTGTGCCTGTTTGCTAATAACATATGTACAACTGGGGAATTTGGCCAAAGACTTGCTTTCATCGAAATATATCTCTTAGTAATTAGATTGTGGCAATGAAGTCATATCACCCCCAGATACCTCTAACAAGGCTACCAATACTTACTAAAAGAGCTTAGTATCAGTGTCTGTTGGCCACCAAAATTGGCTAAGGTCATTTCAAAAAAGTAAAGAATTGGTTGAGACATATGCACTGCATTTTAATATCACCTCAGATGGATCTAAGGCAGGTGATTTGTAAACTATACTTTAGGAAACACTGGATTAGGAAAGGGCATATTCAATTGCAAATACATTTTAGAAATCTGGTCTTTGATAAAAAGAATTTGAGAGCTAACAAAGTTATTTGGGGAGCCAGCAGAAACTATTTTTTTTAATTTTAAAATTATTTTAGATGGATAGACCCCAGAAAAAGTACATGGAAGGAGTCACAACAAGGTGACTGATGGGACTGACTTTCACCTCCCCTAACATTTACGCTTGAGAACTTACCTCCTTTCATATTTACATGTAGGATTTAGTTCAATCTGTGTCAAGCAGATATGTGTCACACAATTGCTTGAATTTCAGGCCGCATGCAATCACTTAAACTATTTCATTTGATATCATCATCTGTTTGCCTGAGAATTAAAATCAAACTCTTTGTTTTTAATGGGGCTTAGTTGATCATTTACATTTGTGCAGTATTTTATGATTTACAAAGCATTATGAATGCTGTTTTCTTTTTTTTCCCACTTTTATCCTTTCATAGAATACTTATACAGCCATAAACAGTATAAGACATTGTTTCAGTACCTTTAAAAAACTATTATAATAGTGTTATACTATATGCATTTTGACAACTTTTTTTTTTTTATTTCAAGATATTATGGGGATACAAACATTTTGGTTACATGGTATGACTTTGCCTTACCCAAGCCAGGATTGGAGGGCATGCCCTTCCCCCATACAATGCTCACTGTGTCCATTAGTTGTGAGTTTACCGACCCCCATCCTCCCAACCCCCAATGAATATTATTACTGTGTGAGCACCATAGTGTTAATCAGTTAGTACCAATTTGATGACGAGTACACGTGGTGCTTATTCTTCCATTCTTGTCATACCTCACTTCGGAGGATGGGCTCAAGCTCTACCCAGGAAAATATAAGAGGTGCTAGATCACTGTTGTTTTTTGTAGTTGAGTAGTATTCCATGGTATACATATACCATATTTCATTAATCCACTCATGGATTGACAGGCGCTTGGGTTGTTTCCACATCCTTACAATAGTGAATTGTGCTTCCATAAACATTCAAGTACAGATGTCTTTATTATAGAATATCTTTTTTTCCTTTGGGTAGATGCCTAATAGTGCTATTGTTGGATCAAATAAATATTGCTTAATGTCATCTGTTATAGAAGGATTTAATAATTTCCCAACTAGTTATAGAAGATAAGATACAAATTATATTTTCTCAGTTTTAAAAATAAATATGAGGATGGTAAATTAACCTGCCCAAGTTACCTATTCATGCAGTAGAAGAGATTCCTAATGATTAGTGTAAAATTTCACAAGTTCACATTCTCAAAATATACAGTATATCTTTCCAACAAGTAATTTCAATAAGCATGATGGTCAACCAGATACATTTAAAATTTAAGTTTTCAAAAACATGAAATTGTAAGATACTGTGAATGCCTCTATGTTGTGGATTAAAATGACTGTATATGTAGAGTTGACTTGGTTGTTAATAAAAAACATGCATTAGCAGATTTAAAATTACCTTAAAAAATAAAATGTCCCAAGACAGGAAACATAAGATTGAACATTTTCTTTAATTACACTAATAAAAGCCATTAAAGTTATGGATTTTTTAAATGTATATGTCAAAAGTTCAAACCATATTTGAAGAGTTAAATTTTGACACTTAAGAAGTGTCAAAAAATTTGACACTTTTAAAGACCAGTGTTCTCACTCTCACAACAATGACTGACAGACACAGACTGGCTGCTTCATTCCTCCCATTAATAGAACTGAGAGGGGAAAGGCTCTTTTTCCTTAGTGCAAAAATGAACATGAGTTTACCTCTAGCAAAGCTCATTCACATGCCCAAACATATTGTGTCTCACTCCCCTGAGTTCAGATCAGTGCATTTGGGTAGGTATAATCCCTGCTGAGCATTCTACCTTTCTAAGTTTTTATGAAAATACAACCATTAAAGTTAAAAATGAACATTTAATCATTCTCTCTACAAGTATTTAATGAGCATTGCTGTTTTCCAGGCATGTTACAGATGAGTAGAACACAATGGGGAAAAATGGTGAAGGTCCTATTAATATCATAGAGGTGCCATTTTAGAGGTGGCTATAGATATTAGGCAAGTAAACAAATAAATTAATTTCAAAACGCAAGCAAAATAATTTCAGGATGCAAGAAATGCTATGAAAGATACAAGGCAAAATGATATAATATAGTGGCTGGGAAGAGAGGGGATATGTTGGATTTGCGGCTCAGGAAAGCCATATCTGAGGAGGTAATATTTAAGCCTGTGCAAAGATCTTGGTACAGAGCAACGCAGACAGTGGGACAGCAGCATGAAGGTTGTAAAATGAGAGCAAGCAGGATATGAATGGAGACAAAGACATCCACTAGAAACACTAAAGTTGGCAAAACAACCTTGTTATAAGTGAAGAGAAAGTGAGAAAGACTAATGTAGAGGAAATGACAACTGTGAAATCCAGGTAAACCTTCCTGACATTTAAATTGATTAATCAATATTTCTAGTATCTTAATGCAGAAATATCCAGACTAATATCACCATTTTTCCATGACTCATTTATCCGCTAGAAATAGGTTTATCTTGACACTTGAAACAATACCATTTCTGGAGGGGCAGAGAATTCAAGGAACAATGTGAAAGTCATGGTAAATTTTACAGTCAAAGATGACTCTTTTCAGAATGCATGTTTCCTCATTTTAGGGAAAATAAGGATCCCAGGAAAGCTACTTATCATCGTGGAACTCTAAACATTATAAAGTAGCTACTGTCTTTTGGAATTTGATCCTACTAAGGTGTACATTTTTCTATGCAGTGGCATTTAGCAGATCTCTCCCATAACTAGGCATGGATGGCACTCTTTCACACCTTTGTTTTTTCTATACTGAAAAATTATTTTTAAGTACAATTTAAATTTGAAACTCATCATAATTTATTTGCTTCCATAAGAGTTCATGTTTTTAATTTTAAAATATGAAAATGGTCTTTGTCTAGGAAAGACTTTATTTCTCCTTCATTTATGAAACTTAGTTTAGCAGGATACAAAACTCCTGGCTGGCAGCTATTCTATTTAAGAAGACTAAAGATAGAACCTTCTGCTCTTCTGGCTTATAAGGTTTCAGTTGAAAAGTCTGCTGTTAGTCTGATGGGTTTTCCTTTGTAAATTACTTGATGTTTTTGCCTCATGGCTCACAGGAGTTCCTCCTTTGTGTTGACTTTGGCCAATCTGATGACTATGTGCCTTGGTAATTCCCTTTTTGCAATGAATCTCCCAGGTGTTCATTGAGCTTCTTGTATCTGGATGTCTAAATCTCTAGCAAGACCAGGGGAATTTTCTTCAATTATTCCCTCGGAGAGGTTTTCCATGCCTTGTGCTTTTTCTTCGTCACCCTCAGGGATGCCTATGATTCTTACATTTGGCTGTTTTGCATAATCCCATATTTCTTATAGACGTTGGTCCTTTTGATTCTTTGTTCTTTATTGTTGATTGATTGGGTTAATTTGCAAAAGTTGTCTTCAAGCTCTAAAATTCTTTCTTCTACTTGGTCTAGTCTATTCTTAAAACTTACACTATGTTTTGTATTTCCCTAAATGAACTTTTCATTTCCAGAAGTCCTATTTGACTTTTTAAAAATATATCTACCTCGTTAGTAAATTTTTTATTCATTTCCTGAATTGTTTTTCCGATTTCTTTTAGTTAATTTTCCACTTTCTCTCTGATCTCATTGGGCTTCCTTACAATTCATATCTGGAATTCTTTATCTGTCATTTCAATTACTTTCATTTTGGTTGGGATCCATTGCTAGAGAACTGCTGCGCTCCTTTTGGTGTGTCCTTTCACTCTGATTTTTCATATTTCCAGAGTTCTTGTGCTGATTCCTTTTCATTTGGAGCAGCTATTGCTTCTTATTTTTGGATTCTTTTTGTGTAGGTGGGAATTACCCCACTCCCACTCTTAAGAGTGTGTCTGTAGCATACATAGGGTAAGGACATTTGGCTTGGAGTACTACTTAGCCATAAAAAGGAATTAAATAATGTCACATGCAGCAATGTGGATGGAACTGGAGACCATTTTTCTAAGTGAAGTATTTCAGGAATGAAAACCAAATATTGTAAGTCCTCACTAAGAAGTGGAAGCTAAGCTAATAGATGGGTACACATGGGTACAAAGCAATATAAAGGACATGAAAAACCAAGAAGGGGATAGGGGAGGGGGATGGGATAAAAACATACCTATTGGGTACAATGAACACTATGCTGGTGATGGACACACCAAAAGCCCTGACTTAAGCATTATACAAGATATTCATATGACAAAAACACTTGTACTCCCTTAATTAATAGTTTGAAATAAAAAATAAAATAAAATAGGAATCAGAGAGAAATATTTACCTAAGGAACTAGAAGAAAAAAAGTTAAAATAACTTTATGTCTTAAATATAATTTAAAACCGGCTTAACTGTGTGATTTTTAAACTTTGTAAAACACTGAGGAAATGCTGTTTTTTGAGAAATACCTTAGGACACTAAAAAAAATCTTCAGCTGAAGTTAATTTGTGCTGCTCAATAAACAAATGTAATAACCTATTATATAAATTTAAAGCAAATGTTTTTCAGACAACCTGATAAAGATGGTGGTGCAATATAATAGAAAAGAGGACACACTCATGGTCTTTGGAAATAGCCAGAAATGGATTCAAATTCTAGTTCTGTTTCTTAGATTTTCCTGAGCCTAAGTTACTTATTCTTTAAAAATGAAGGGATTCTAACCTAACCCGTAGGTCTGCTGTGAGAATTGAATTAGATCCTTATTTTAAAGGACCCAACAGATGGAAATCATTCAATAAATAGTATACTTTTGTAACCTACACCACTACCTTATAGGATGAATACAGAGTGAAACCATTCTCCTTAATAATAACAGTAAATTTTAGAGCATTCCTGATACTTCTTTATGTTAATAAATTAACATATAGAATTAAGCAATTCTGTATGAAAAGTATTTATACACTTTTTACATTATTTTTCTTAAAATGTAGATTTTGCATTAGCCAGTTTCAAGTACATATATATTTACTCATAATAGACTACCAGGAAAACCAAAAAGCCTTCTTTAACATGTGTTGGCATATTTGATGGACTTAGAAAATAAACTGTTAGTTTAGAAATGAGAGGTTGTATAGATTGAACTCCTTCTTGATATGCAAAAGCAGTCCAAAGATCATCATCCTGGAAAAGTATACTGGGAGGAGGCTGTAGGTGAAAGTGAAGGTAATATATCTTGAATTTGACATAGATATTAAGCAAAGTTTGTGAGTAGAAAAGGAGAGATAAAGGTAAATAGAACAAGTGTTAGGAATTAAATCATAAGGACTCATTAAACTTTACATCCTTTCTCAATGTAATTTTCTGTTTATGGGAGTACACAAACACACCCTGGGTACATAATAAAATAAAAGATCATAATAGTTAGGGTTCAAAGTAATTTTGTACCTAAAACTTAAATGAATTGTCATCCATAGGAATGCTAAAATATTCATGTGATAAATTATCATGAAATCATGTAATGAAAGGTGTTGTCTTTTTTCATATATGTTGATTAATATAGTAGTTCAACTTAACAGTTACTTTTACTAAAATATCCAATATTAGGAGGCAAATTATCTGGCAAAGGGTAGCCTGCTACTATCACTCCATGGGCTTCTGACCAATGTGAGACCAAGTCTGGAAAGAAGTAAGTCCAAGGATTAAGCCTGACTGTTGGTCATCTTGAGCCAGATCAGGCCACATCAACTAATCCAATCCTCCAGAAAATAGAATTAACTGGAGGTCAGTGGGCATGTGTTGACAGTGGAAGGTTGAAAAAGAGTATAAGCTTTGGATTTAAACAGATCTGAGTTTAAACCCTAGGCTTATGGGATGTAAGCAGCCACTTGCAAGCTTGATAACCCTGAAGAGATGTCTGATCTGAGTCTCAATTTTTTAATACATAATTTAGTTTTTAATACCCAATTTGGTTATTGTGAGAATTAAGTTAATTAATACTTATAAATATTTTAACACAGCACTTGATACATACATACTGAGCCTTCGATAGATGGCACCTAAAAAAGAGTTCTTTGTTAAGCAATAACTCCTTATGCCCCTGCAGCCATATAATGGGAGCCTGGGCCTCTCCCCGCTCTGTGGATGCTCAGGAGGCATAGACCACTCTGCATACGAGGCAGTGCAGTACCACTAGCCACAGAGGAACAAACGCCGCTCTAGTTAGCCTTCGTAAAAATTGTTCCTGATTCCCTTCTTCCTTTAGGAGTTGCAGGCAGCTCAGACAATTCTACAGTGTGAAAGGAGGTACGTCTATCATGGAAAAAAAAAAAGCATTATTATGGAAGCTTATTTTTCTGGTTGCATTTCATTTGAGCACATCTAAGGCTTGAAAATGTGGACCTAGCCAGAGTCTGACACATCAAAGTTTTCTTTGCCTCTCTGAAAAGTCCTATGGACCTTCTTATTACTCAACAGCTGTCAATTCTCTTCTTGGTCCAGGCTTAAATTGGACTTACAAGAATTGTGGTCATAAAAGGAAAATTAGGGAATTATCCACCTCATAGCTTACCCAGTGTAGCATTTGGCAGAGATACAGTGAAGAAAGCAACTGGATTTGAAGGCTGATGTCTTGACTTCTTGCTAGTTGTGGCAAAATCCTTCAACATTTCTCAACTACAAAATACTAATTGTTACTTTATAGAATTTGTGTGTGTGCATGTGTGATAGTGAAATAAAATAATATTAAAGTGATTTATAAATTGTATGGAACTATAAAAAAGAAGACTTTTATTCTTGCAGACCTATTCAATATGTAAAATAAATAAATATTTGGCTATATTTAACTTTAATATTAATAAAATCTTCTCTAATTATGAATTCCAATATTGCTTCAAAATGAGAAATGCATATCTATAAAATGTACCCATATGAATAACATATATTACAAATGATTAATAATTTCATTATCTGATTTTAAATTAACACCAGATACTAATTCCAATCAGCCTGTAAACGCACAAATTATTCTCCTTATTAAATTATTGTTGCTAGTATTGCCTAAGGATCTAGCAACAGTGGAATTGGAAATCTTAAGTGCACAAAGTATTTAGGAAGTCTAAAGAATTATACATGATAATATTCAGGCATATCTTCTACTAACATGGATGAAACAGAACTTGGTTTTATAAAATTTAAGATTTTGATAATTCTCTTTCATAATATATGACAATAAAACAGCTGAAACTGATGTGACCCTTGTAGAATTTTTTTACAACATCTTTTTTAAGATATATGTACTTCCTGATTAGCAGAGATGATGTAATAGTGACCTATTAAGGGCAAAGAAGTTTCTATAAAAACACCCAAGTGGTGGTGCATGCACAGTTTCAGTTAGTTATTCAAGCCATTTTTTTTTTGTCTTCAGAAAAGAAAACTAAGTAGAAGATCATGGCAAGTTCAGACTGGGGATATGATGGCAAAAATGGTAAGAATTCTTCTGCTCATATAGATCTAAATAATAGCTTATTTCTTTTTCCAATAGAAGAGGTATTAAACATTTAAAATAACTATACCACCATAGGTTAATTGTTTGAATTGCTGGCTTTAAATAATTATAATACCTTTGCATGTATTCTTAACAGTTGTCCATGGGCCATTGTTGTCTACAAAATGTGTTTGATTTATATTTAGGTCACTAAACATGAGATGTCCACAGTGTAGTTTATTATATCTCAAACAAGAAGCAGTACAATTAATCAAAGTATGTGCCTAAACTATCCACGCAGTTTTGCCATCTTGATGGTAGCTTGCTTATCCTAGCAGCAAAGAAGCCTGGAGAGTGAGTGGCAATGAAATCACAAAAGGTGTTTTCCACAGCTTGTTGAAAATTGAATATTTGTCCTTGTAATAAGTGATCCAAAGCCTGAAAGAAGTGGTAGACAGCTGGTGCAAGGTCTGGTGAACATGGTGGATGACAGAGAGTTTCCAAGTCCAGCCTCTGTAGTTTGAGCAACGTTGTTTATGTGACATGTGGTCAAGTGCCATCTTGCAAGAGGATTGGCCTCGCTCTATTGACAAATCTTAGATGCTTAATCATAAGCATCCTCATCCTCTAATTGGTTGCAGTAGACACTTGCTGTAATTGATTGACCAGGTTTTATGAAGCTGTAGTGGATAATACCAGTGCTGTACCACCAAACAGACACCATTAGCTTTTTTGATGAATATTCGGTTTTGGACTGTGTTTTGGCACTTCGTCTTTAACCAACCATTGTGCCAAAAGCTTGTGATTGTCAAAAAAAATTCATTTCTCTTCACACATAACAATATGGTGTAGAAATGGTTCACTTTTATGTCGTGATAGCAAAGAAAGGCAAGCTTCGAGGTGATTTCTCTTCTGACACTCGTTTAATTCATGTGGTACCCATCTATCCAGCTTCTTTACCTGGAACTTCTCAAACCATCGACATACTATGTGTTCATTAGCCACATCTTTCTCAAACACTTTCTTGATATTTTGAGCTGTCTGCACTGCATTGGTTCCACAATGGAACTCATATTCAAAAATAACACGAAATTTTTATTTACCCATGGTTTTACAAAAATTTCTCTTAAAAAAAAATTTAAAAGATAATCACAAGCCATTCTATGCTTTTGCTAGACTGAGGATGTACCTTCACAATAAAAATAAAAGAAGAAGTGTCAGAGTGAAATGTCAGAGATAGCAACTGTCAAACTTAGTACTTAAGGAAATAGGACATTTCATACTTAATAACCTAATATAGACCTGCATGCCTCAGAGATATTGTGGGTTCAGTTCCAGATTGCTGTAATAAAATGAATGTCACTCAAAGCAAGTGGCACAAATTTGGGGGTTTTCCAGTGCATATAAAAGTTACGTTTATGCTATACTGTAGTCCATTAAGTGTGCAATAGCATTATGTCTAAAAAAAAGTACATACCTTAATTTAAAAATATTTTGTAGCTAAAAAATCTAACAAGAATCTGGGCCTACAGTTAGTCATATCTTTTTGCTGGTAGAGGGTCTCACCTCAATGTGATGGCTGCTGACTGATCATGGTGGTTGTTGCTGAAAGATGGGGTGGCTGTGGCAATTTCTTAAAATAAGACAACAGTGAAGTTTACCATCTTAATTGACTTTTCTCTTCATGAAAGATTTGTCTGTAGCATGCAACACTTGATAGCATTTTACCCACAGTATAACTTCTTTCAAAATTGGAGTCAATCTTATCAAACCTTGTTGCTGCTTTATTAAGTTTATATAATATTTTAAATCCTTTGTTGTTATTTCAACAATGTTCACAGAATGTCCACCAGGAGTAGATTCTATCTCAAGGAACCACTTCCTTTTCTCATGAGCAACTCCTCATCCCTTAAAGTGTTATCATGAGATTTCAGCAATTCAGTCCCATCTTTAGGCTCTGCTTCTAATTCTAGTTTTATTGCTATTTCCACCACATTTTCAGTTACTTCCTCCACTGAAGTCTTGAACTTCTCAAAGTCATCGATGAAGGCTGGAATCACTTCTTCCAAACTCCTCTTAATTTTGATAATTTGACCTCCTCTCATGAACCACCAGTGTTCTTTTTTTTTTTTTATTTTTTTTTATTTTTTTTTTTATATTATTATTCCAAGGTATTGTGAGGGTACAAACATTCTAGCTACACTTTATGTCTTTGCCTTCCCCAAATGCAGGTTAAAGGCGTGCCCTTCCCTCCCTTTAGTGTTCTTATGGGCATCTAGAATGGTGAATCCTTTCTAGAAAT
>CAUYSK010121619.1:0-15597 GCA_963575035.1 Avahi laniger | reverse complement strand
CTCCTGCCTCAGCCTCCCAAGTAGCTGGAACTACAGGCATGCGCCACCATGCCCGGCTAATTTTTTCTATATATTTTTAGTTGTCCAATTAATTTCTTTCCAATTTTAGTAGAGACGGGATCTTGCTCTTGCTCAGGCTGGTTTTGAACTCCTGAGCTCAAACAATCCGCCTGCCTCGGCCTCCCAGAGAGCTAGGATTATAGGCGTGGGCCACCGCGCCCGGCCGGCCGGCAGCTGCTTCTTATACAGACTTTTAATGTCAATCTCATTTTTAGTCTCTCCGATACTCTGCCTTTAAAAATAATCTCATAGTGGAAAAGGCTTATATGTCACAAAACCCAAAGCTATAAACAAAGAATGATAATATAAGTAAAAGTAAAATAGTTTTTGTATAGTGCAAAGCAAAACAAAAATCACAGGTCAAAAGACAAATGACATTTATGTCATAGGTACCAGATACCCCTGAAAGTCTACATATGGAACAGTAAGAACTCCCCCAGTGGGCTCCCAGCATGTTGGGATCACTCTGGTTCAGTGTTACTGTCATCTCCTGCCCTGGACTATTATAGCAGCTTCTTGAATATGCTTCTTAAACCCATTTTGACTTCCTTAGTCTCTTTACCATTCCATCAGAACAACCTGAAGGTTTTATTCAAAACACAGATCGAATCCTGTCACTGCTTCTTGCTTTAAAGCCCTTTAGTAGTTTTCTGTTGCTCTTGTGATCGAAACAAAACTTCTTAATATGGCGACATGGCCCTGCATTGTCTGGTTCCCACCTGCCTTTCTTACTTAGTTCCCTACCACACTCCTCCCTCAGGCTCTGTACTAGAGGCTCCCTGCCTTTATTTCAGGCTTGAGGATTGGCCATGTCCTTTCTTTGCACATGCTGTTTTCTTTTCCTGAAATCTCCTTTCTTCCTGAAGCATCATTTCCTTCAGAAAGCCATATACTTTTCCGATCAGATCTGATTGTCCTGTTATAAGCTGGTGATAGCATGGTGTACCTTCCCCTTGGTAGCAGTTATCACAGCTGCAGTTGTACCTTTATTTGTGTGATTATTTCATTAATGACTGTTTTCCTCAGAGACTATAAGATTCTATGAGTAGGAACAAATGTATTTGTTCATCATTATATTGCATGCCATCATGCTTGTTGTATAGTGTTAGGCACTTGATTACTGTTAATTGGATGGATGGATAAACAAATAAGTGAATGAATGAGTATCCCTTAAGGTTTTATAGACTCCAGTTTTTTGGAAATCCTATAATAGAAGCATGTTAACTATTGATAGAAGGAAGCTTGAAGCGGTCTGTAGGAATGGCTTCCATTTTTATTTACTATTCTTTTTTCTCTGTAGGTTGCCGATCAGCTGTGTGCCAAGTATAGCAAGGAATATGGCAAGTTATGTAGGACCAATCAGATTGGAACTGTCAATGACAGGGTAATGAGCATACTTGGTAAAAATGAAGCAATGCATGGGTGGCAGCAGGTTATTTTATTGCTTGTGGTAATTTTAGTGGGTACCACTGTGTGAGTCAGTTAATCTAGGATTGCACATTTCATAGTGAGGGCGAGAAGAACAGCTGTGTGACTGGTGGTGCAGTCAACTCCTTACCCCTGCCCAGCACCTCTAATTGTGATTCTGTCATTCCTGGCTTTTCCCTCATCCTTTGTGCCCTTGTGATTTGTGAAGGTAGGAAGTGAGGTGGGGATGAATTGAAATGTGGAAGGAAGCTGTGTCAATCTTTTACCAACACCTGGGTGATAGGTGACTGGAGAATGTGAGGGAGAGACATGGGTGCTGTGACTTGCCTTGTGTTTCTGAAAAAAAATCATGGAACTGCTCTGAACGCTTTTTTCCTCAACTTTACCTGTAAAATGAGAGGAACTAGGTTTAAATAGTGAGACAGGATAGGATTAGGCTGGTTGGTGTAGATCCATCTTAACCATGGGTCTTTTACTTATAGCTAATGCACAAACTGAGTGTGGAAGCCCCACCCAAAATCCTGGTGGAGAGATACCTAATTGAAATTGCCAAGAATTACAACGTACCCTATGAGCCTGACTCTGTGGTCATGGTAAGTTTATCCCACAGTGCAAAGGCAAATGAGTTTCTAAATATGACCTTCTTTGAAAAAGTAACCGTATTTTTTGTACTAACTTAAGTTTGTGTATGTGCATTTAAGCCTTTTTTCATTTACTGCCTTTTTAAGTGACAATAGATATGCTACTCATATTTCTCAGAGTATACTTAAGAATCAGATTAGGTGAATAAATGCAAGCACTTTGAGAAGGTACAAACCTTGATACAAATATAAAATGCCATTATTATTGCTGCTTTTCAGTGAATGTCAAGAAATTGAGAATCCCCCCTATGGATAGCAAGAAATGTCCTTAGATCTAAACAGTTCCTAAAACACTTCTTGGGTGCCCACCATGTGCCAGATAGTGCACAGAAGGCTGAGAATACAGAAATATATAAAAACAAGGTCTCTGTCCTGAGACCTTACAGTATCAGGCGGTTAAATATGCAAACAATAATCATCAGCAGTTAAAGTCGATGGGGTGTGGTGGGTGCTTTGGTGTGCTGCTCAGTCACCCCCTGTAGTCCTAGTTGAGAATACTTCTGCAGGTCTATGCCAGCTCCAGAACTCACTGGAGAATTGGCTGAGGCCTTTGTTGTGACTATGGTACAGTCCAACTTGTCCTACTCTGCTTCCTTCACTTTCCCCACAGGTGTTCATCCCAAGAGCACTCTCCAGTAAACTTCCTTTATGCTAATCTCTGTCTCAGAGTCTGTTTCCTGAGAAACCTGGCTTTGGACATGGATTAATGATAGAGGTTTCTCTCTTTTTCTCAGGCAGAAGCTCCTCCTGGGGTAGAGACAGATCTTATTGATGTTGGATTCACAGATGATGTGAAGAAAGGTGGCCCTGGAAGAGGAGGAGGAGGGGGCGGGTTCACAGCACCAGTTGGCGGACCTGATGGAACAGTGCCAATGCCAATGCCCATGCCTATGCCCATGCCATCTCCAAATACACCTTTCTCATATCCACTGCCAAAGGGACCAGTAAGTGTACATATAAATAAGTGTGGATGTAAGCTTTATAAAACGGTACCGAGGATGACAAGTCAGTTCTGTGAATACACTCAGGAATTGTAGGTTGTCAGGAGCGTTTAGCAATATGAACATTTAGTATTAGCTTAGTGATCACATTGTGGAAAAAAATAGCATTGGGATTCAGAGAAAGTCTTTTGGCTGAGGTTATAGGTAATGGAGTGGGAAAATCTAGAAAAATGGTGCTAGAAAAACCCTTTTCATAAAGGTTTACTTAATATCTTTGGGCCTTGTTGCAGTCATGCTAGCAGCTTTTTCCACAAATGAATAAACCACCACTTATTACCAGGCAGAAAAACCACCTTTGTGGACAAGGAGGAGGTCATAGCTAGTATGGAAGTCTGATTAGAATTTTCCTTTGTAAACAATGAAGCACTTAAGTAATTTGAAGAATAGCTATTGGCTGTAGATCTTTAAAAATCTGGAATCCTTCCAACCACATGTGGTCCTTTTGGGCATGTTGAACATATATATATTCAAATTTCTCCCTTCCCACACACAAACCTCAGAAATTGCAAATCGGGGGGCAGTGTCTCTGATGTTGCCTTTCTCCTCTTGCAGTCGGATTTCAATGGATTGCCAGTGGGGACTTATCAGGCCTTTCCCACTATTCATCCACCTCAGATACCAGCAACTCCCCCATCGTATGAATCTGTAAGTGCCTGAGCCTCTTTTATAACCAACAGGAGAGAGAACCCCATGAAGAGAGCGCAAAATAATGACCACAGGGAAGGCGAAGTTTTAATCAACCTCTAGTACCAGCATTGCTGTTGCTTTGGGATTTTTGTGTTGCTTTAATGCTACCCTGGAAATGGGGAGTGGCGGTGATGGCAGCCTCATTGGTGGCAATGCTTTGTGCGATTAAGCCAGGAATCAGGAAGGAGCTGCAGATCTCTTAGAGTTGTACCCTCTGAGGGTACTTAACTTTTTTTTTTTAGCTAGCTAGCCAGAAAATCACGTTGAGCTGGTATAGTCTTGGTGCTAGAATATCATAATTATTAAAATAGTAATGTTAAAAGTTCTCAACACTTATGTAAAGGAATAGTGACCAGATTTTTGTCTTGAAAGAAGCATTTCACAAATTTCAGCCTATAGCTTTGATTTCACCTTTTAGTCTTGTAGTTAAAACTTGCTATTAATAGCTAGCACAATAATGATGCCTTGAATTTTTAGTGGTTAACAGTTTTGGTTCAGAATTAGATTTTTTTCCTGCCAGCCTTGTTTCCTCAGTATATGCCTTTTGACCTGTTTCCATCTGACACTACTGAGAAAACAAATTGGTATGGCGCTTGGTGTGTAAATTACTCATCTAGGAAAATCTCCCTGTTCCTGAGCTTTCTATTCTTTGGTTTCATCTCTAGGTGATTTGTTTTACCTTGGGCCTGAGTTTTTCTTTTGCTTTGGTCTCGCATGTGTCAAAGCATGACGCATAGCTGTTTCTAGGAATGAGGCGTAGAAGATCTTTATTTGAGGACTTGGTTCTTACAGATGTATTCAGTGGTTTAGTGCGTTCTCTTTGCTTGGAAGGTGAAAGTATCATTTAAAAAAAGGTGTCATGGTGTGGTAAGAATTTTCCTTTTCTCTGCTTGGCAGTTAAGAGTTCAACATGGTATCTACCTGGTTGGAAGAAGTGGGGGTGGGGAGGGGCAGTTCTTTGGAGCAGATTCTGTTGCTTTTGGTGAGCACCTTAGCTCTTGGGAAACACAGGGGCTTATTTATACTCATACTTTCTCTAGTGATGCCATTGCTTTATCCTCTGACAACAATGTTTGTGTTTCAGGTTGATGACATTAATGCTGATAAGAATGTCTCTTCTACACAGATCGTTGGTGAGTGTGTCAGAAACCTTTCAGGTTGCTGAATCCTCTGTTTTGTCATTATTGTTCTTCCCTCAGACACTGCTTCCACATCCATGGTATTCTGCCTACATTTCCTATTCTCTTCCCAGAAGTAGTATGGCTAAAACAGAACTCAAGATTTTCCTTGGCTCAAAAGAATTTCCCAAGTTCCCTGTTTCTGTCAGTGGTATCACTTTTTTCTTTTTTTCCCCCCAGGCAGGATCTCACTCTGTTGCCCAGGCTAGAAGTGCAATGGCTCAATCATAGCTCACTGTAGCCTTGACTCCTGGGCTCAAGCAATCTTCCTCCCTCAGCCTCTCTAGAAGGGAGGACTGGTGGTGTGTACCACCATGCCTGCCTAAGTTTTTAAAATTTTTTTATAGAGACAGGATCTCACTATAGTGCCCAGGCTGGTCTCAAACTCCCGGCTGAAGCGATGCACACCCCCGACCCTCCCAGAAGTGCTGGGATTACAGGCATGAGCCATGCCTGGCATCACTATTCTTTTTGATCTTGTAAAGATCAAGTCACATTCAAGTTTTTTATTATTGTTGCTTCATTGTGCCTGAAAATACAAAAAAACTTTTTTAAAAATCAGGGCACTAGAGAGTTGTTAAAGAGGTGAAAATAAGCACAGATCATAAGAGTACAGCTCAGTTGATTTTCACAAAGCAAGCATGTTCATGCAGCTCTCCATGCAATTAAAAAATAAAACACTACCGGAAACCCAGAGGGGGAATACTTTTAAAATTAGAGAAAATACAATTTATATTAAAAAAAATATAGACTGAGTTTTTATACACAAATACCACTGGAGTCAAGGAATAGAATGTTTCCAACACCCCAGGAAGTTTCACCCTTTCCCCCATAGGCAAGCGCTGTTCTATAAATTTAACCAATTGAGCTAACCGGCCACTCAAGTTTTGCTTATTTTAGAACTTAAGATATAAATAGAAACATGATATAGGTAAATGAGGGGATGATTTTAACATAAAATACAGGGCAGAAAACTCGAAATACAGATTAGGCCATTACATCAGATAAAATAGGTTGTTACAGGAGTAGACTTCTGTGAAAGGGAACTGTGTAGTTAGATGAATGTTTTGTGGGCCTGGCCCCATGCATTACCCTTTGACTTCCTTTAAGAAGTAAATGTTAATTATTTGTTGAAAACTCGTGTTTTCTCCTTTTTTTTTTTTGAGACAGTCTCACTCTGTTGCCCAGGCAAGAGTGCCATGGTGTCAGCCTAGCTCACAGCAACCTCAAGCTCCTGGGCTCAAGCAGTCCTTCTGCCTGAGCCTCCCAAGTAGCTGGGACTACAGGCACATGCCACCATGCCTGGCTTTTTTTTAATACATATTTTTGTCCAGCTAATTTCTATTTTTTTAGTAGAGATGTGGTCTCACTCTTGCTCAGGCTGGTCTCGAACTCCTGAGCTCAAGCGATCTGCCCGCCTCACCCTCCCAGAGTGCTAGGATTACAGGCTTGAGCCACTGCGCCAGCCTTCTCCTGTATTTTGATAGTTTTATTTTTTCTGCCAAAGGGGATCTGAGCTATTTCTGTGGCATTTGTAACATTATGTTCCCCTTGTCCTAATTTAATTAGGTCCTGGACCCAAGCCAGAAGCCTCTGCAAAGCCCCCTTCTCGACCTGTGGATAACTACAACAACTTTGTACTACCAGAGTTGCCATCTGTGCCAGACACACTACCAGCTGCATCTGCTGGTGCCAGCACCTCAGCATCTGAAGACATTGACTTTGATGATCTTTCCCGGAGGTTTGAAGAGCTGAAAAAGAAAACATAGGCCTCTTAAACTAGGCGACTTCCAAGTTCTAGCAGTTGAGACCGAGCAGTTTTTCCATGTAACAAAAATCTCCATGAAATTCCGTTTCATCTGTTAACCATCACTGAGCACACTTCCTTGGGGCTCTCTTCCTACTTCTACAGATTCTGCTGCTTTCCAGTTCGCTATTGATCCTAAGAGACTAACAACCGGAGACTCTGTGGCCAGAACAGCTGATTCCTGGCAGCTGTGCTTGTCCATTTCCTGTCCAAGTGATCCCAGGTTCTCTCCTGGTCTCTCCACAGGAGAGTGGAAGATGAACACTTTGTGGGGAGAGCCACCAGAGATGGCTGAACAGTGGAGGAGAGCACCCCATGAAGCCTCTCAGCCTCATGTTGAGGTTCCAGACTTAGAAACAAACCCCTCTCTGTACAGGGGGATCGAGGTGAGAGAATCAAGGCCATTGTGTGTTTTCTCCCTCCTTCCAACAGGAATGGGGGAGAGAGAGAAAATGACTCAGGAGGCCAGCGTTGTAACGGTTCCTGCAAGCTAGGCCCTCTCATTGGTGTATACACTACTCCTCGCTGCAGGGCACTGTTTGACCTGGATCCAGTTGCAAAGTTTATTTGGAAAGTTGAAGGCCTCTCTTAGTTCTGCTGGATTCTCAGGGAGCCCTCTGTGGCCTTTTGCTTTATTTTGAGTGCTGTGTTTCCCTTTTACAAGAGGGCAGCACTGTAGAAATTTCTGTTTTCCACATGGCATGTTCTGTTGGATTGCATTACTGGCAGAGGGAGGACAGGCCATATTGGGCAGAAGCTCCCATTCAAGCCTAGGGTGGGCTTCCAGCTGCCTTAATAGAAGTACTCAAGTCTCTTGAGTAGTGAGCTGGAAAGCCTGCAGGAGAAGAGTACCACCTGTTTTCATTCGAAAACTTTATGACTAGTGGAATCCTCAGATAAACTTCTGGTGCCCATGTGGCTATAATTCATCGCTTTCCGGAAGGGATGAGACTCTTAGTGTTGTAACTCACCTGCTCCTTTGCCCCATAGCTAAAGCCGTCCTCCTTCATGGGGATGGTTTTGGGATCAAAAGATAAAAACTTTCATTTCTGTGTAACATATCTGTACATACCTGTTTCAGCCAACTTTAATGTTTTTGATTGGGTTGTATCTCATGGCCTAGTAACTGCTAATAAAGTTAGAAGATCCTGTGTCCTCATTTCTTCACTCTCCAACAATGATGTATAAATTTGGATTTTAGTGGAGAATATTTTAAGCAAGTGATCCATGTTGGTGTACAAGCCAGAGCCAACCCTCACCTTCGGCCCCCTCAGTAATGCAGATGTCTGAAGCAGAGCAAGGCTTATTTTGATCTCTGCATTTAAGCACACATAGTGCGAGTTTGGTTACTCCCCTGTGTCAGGGTTGCAGCAGCCAGAGCTCAGGCTTCTATCTTTATTTATAGTAAGTTGCAGACTCATTCATTTCTCACAGCCATCCTGGGGCCTGGGTGGCGTTCTGTTACTTGCTGCTTGGCAGCAGAGCTGGTTTCTTCTGTAATGTTCTTGTAGTGTTATCCTCTCCTGAACAGTGCCAAGATCCATAAGCAAGAACTTGGAGCCTAGGGGACTAACAGAATTAAGAACAAAGTGTAGGGAGGGGGCAGTGGTGGGAAAAAAAAATTAAAGTATATACATCTATAATTTTCTGAGCTACACAAAGATAACTAATAATATGCTAGGAAATAAGCCAAGATAGGAAGTAACAGGATTAGGGTAGTTCATCTTCTAAAACCGCAGTGTCACCGGCCATTGCTGTTGTGGCTTCTTGCTTAGATGAGGGGTTCTGGTGTCGCTGGATTCCTAACAAACTTGAGAACTTCTGTAGCAGCATATCCACCAGTGTAGCTTCTCTCTGAGTATTTGAAGACAAAAGGAAAAATATTGCTAATGTTCAAGAAACACCAAAGATAAAAAAGTTAGATTTATTCTCAAGCATTGGAGTGTTTCCGCTACTTAATGGTTGAGGGCCAGCTTTTTATAGGCCATTGGCTATAGAACATTAAGTCGTCTTGGTTACGTGAGTTTCCTAGGAAAATAGTTGGCAGAGCTGTTGAAACTAATAAAGGGAATATGCTGATACTATGTATTGTGTCTGTAATCTTAATGGTTTTACAGTTGAGCTTTCCCAGTGATACCTACCTTAGGGGACTTTCTTTCTTTTCTAAAGGCCATTAGAATGGCAGCAACGAAAAGATTAATTATCACAAGTACTATCAAGATGACACTGGTGAGGATCAGAAAGGAGCCCAGGACTGGGTCTAAAGCAATAACCTGGAAAGACAATAAGAACACTTTGAGAGACTAACTATTTTCTACTTTACGAACATAGCTATATGCTAATGTTTGGGATCCACTCATAAGACATAGCTGGTAGAAACTAGGGAGAGAGGCAAGAAGATATTAAAAAGGAAAATAATTTTAAAGGAGAACGGGAATGATTGACTATAAGGATGTTAAAATAATTTTGACTTCAGGGCCTTCACAAGAAGAAAACAGATGAGTTACAGTGGAATTGTAAATGATTCAAATCTTAACGTGAGTTGACAGTTCCAGAAAATATATCTAAACATGGAAACTTCAAGGGATAGCAGATGCGTACCAGAAGTGAGGATGCATCTGCCATATCAAGAACCTGGATTCTACTCTGCTGGGCACAGTGGCTCACACCTGTAATCCTAGCACTCTGGGAGGCCAGGGCAGGAGGATCGCTTGAGCTCAGGAGTTGGGTATCAGCCTAAGTGAGAGCAAGACCCCATCTCTACTAAAAATAGAAAAATTAGCCAAGCATGGTGGTGTGCATCTGTAGTCCTAGCTACTCAGGAGGCCAAGGGAGGACGATGGCTTGCACCCAGGAATTTGAGGTTGCAGTGAGCTACAGTGACGCCGCCACACTCTACCCAGGGTGAGAGAGAGAGACTCTGTCTCAAAAAAAGAAAAACTTCTACTCTAAAACACAGAAGGATTCTGATAAAATTTTTAACAGGTTAACTACAGAAAACTGGCTTTTGTTACAGGATTTTTTTCCATTATTATAATTACCGAGTCCTGTCATTTTTTTTTCTTGAGACAGAAACTACCTCTGAAAGTTTTGTCATTTACCTTTCTGCATTAAGAGAGATTTTCTCAAATTCCAGGCCAACTATAATGGTTTCCATGTATTTCTTAACCTGGGTATTCTTTTAAACAGATGTTTATTTTCCCCTGGTATTGATCCATTCCTTGTTGCCACTAGGGCACTGTTGAAAAAAAAAAAAAACAAAAACAAAAAACCTAACAACTGAGAGAACAGTTACTTGTAATAAGTTTTACCTTGACAGGAATCTCCTAGATGACAAAATATTTTCAAGCACCAATTCTATCAGCCACTTAAAAGTGTTTAATTATATAACAATATAACAGTTCCAGGTGAATGGAATAATCTAGGCAGGCTGAGTTTGTGATACAGGATTTTTTCCCAACAAGTTTACTGTTTTTCCTTCACATTGTACAATTTCATTGACAGCAGAAAAAATTGTTTTTTAATCAAAAAGTACATTTAGGCTGGGCGCGGTGGCTCACGCCTGTAATCCTAGCACTCTGGGAGGCCGAGGCGGGCGGATTGTTTGAGCTCAGGAGTTCGAGATCAGCCTGAGCAAGAGCAAGACCCTGTCTCTACCAAAAATAGAAATTAATTGGACAGCTAAAAATATATAGAAAAAATTAGCCGAGCATGGTGGCACATGCCTGTAGTCCCAGCTACTTGGGAGGCTGAGGCAGAAGGATCACTTGAGCCCAGGAGTTTGAGGTTGCTGTGAGCTAGGCTGATGCCACGGCACTCACTCTAGCCAGGGCAACACAGTGAGACTGTCTCAAAAAAAAAAAAAAAAAAGTACATTTAGCAATAGTTTATTCTGGTTGTTACTTCCTTTAGAGCTTTAGGATACAAAGTGTTCCAGGGGTGAGGGCTCCATTCCCTAGTGATTGGGGCTGGGACCCACAACAAAATAGTCCACCCAAAATAGCAGTCACAGTCGCCCCTCAGTATCTGCTGGAGATTAGTTTCAGGACCCCTTTGGGGTCCAAATGCTTAAGTCCCTCATATAAAATGGCGGCATAACATTTGCATTTAACCTTTGCATATCCTCTTGTATACTTGTCATCTGTTGATTACTTAACAGTACCTAATGGAGTAGGAATGCAATGTAAATAATTGTTAAATTTTTTCTGGATACAAGGTCTCGCACTGCACCCAGGCTAGAGTGCAGTGGCATCATCACAGCTCACTGCAACCTCAAACTAAAATGATCCTCCTGCCTCAGCCTCCCAAGTAGCTGAGACTACAGGTGCATGCCACTGTGCATGGCTAATTTTTTTTTTTTTCTTTGATAGAGGCAGGGTCTCCCCTTTGTTGCTCAGGCTGTTCTCAAACTCCTGGCTTCAAGCAACCCTCCTGCCTTGGCCTCCCAAAGTGCTAGGATTACAGGCATGAGCTACTACGCCTGGCCAAACTTTTTTTATTGTATTGTTAATTTTATTTCCAAATATTGAATCTGCATGCGGATCCCACGGATACAGAGGGCTGACTGTATATTCTTTCTCAGACAATGGTAATTTTCCACATTAGAAACTGAATTCACCTGTTTTAATTAATAACGTTTGAATTTCAGATCATCAGGATGATCAGCCTTGATCAAAGTTTTGGCCAGTTTCACTAACTAAAATTGCAGTTTTTTTCCTTCCCTGTGCAAATCTGCCGATCATGTACTAGTGTTTGGAGCCCAAATCCTCATTTGGGTTTTCTACTTTATCTTTTATGTTGAGGAGGACAAGGATTTGTATTGATAGTCCCTTGGGGCAAATTAAACCAAAGAGAATTATGTAGAAATTTAAAATAGAATTAAACCAAATAGAATTCTGCAGAGACCCTAGGATGAGTTTTATTTTTTACCTCCTTATGGTGAGAAATTCCCATCAGGAGACCAACAACAGTCATTGCTGAGCTGACAAAAGTCTGGTAGTCAGAGATGCTCCATCCAAACAGCAGGTTAAACTGAAGAGGAGAAAGGCGGGTCAGCGGGTGGGAGTGCAGGTCTCTGTCCTGAGGTGCTTGATGACATGGCCAACGTAGAACCAATGGAATGGAAAGAAATTCCTTGTGGCACTCATATTACTATGCCCCCAAATTACATAAAATTCCTCTGTAATTACATAGTATTGTCATTTAAATTTATTTGACCATTACATTACCCAGTGAGCTACATTTTATCCCCATTTTAAGAGAGGAGACCAACATCTGGGTTTTAAGTTGTGCTAGTTAAGTATGGAACTACAACTAAACCCAACTTTCTTACTCTGCTACCTTTTCTCCAAAACTCATGGGTTTTCTTTTCTAAGGGGAGTGATGTGATTCCAGGATCACAGCACGTGGGGACAGACAGACAGACACTGGGCCCAGGGGCTTACAGCCATGGCATAGCTCGTGAGCAGCATCAGGATGATCAGCAGGAAGCCCACCGCCTCGCCCCAGGCTTTGCTCAGTGTCCTGCCAATGACCTGCAGCCTGGCATCGCGATGCAGCAGATTCCACAGCTGAACAGCGGCCAGGAGAACCAGGAAGCCTGCGAGGTGAATGGCAGCAGAGTTCACTTTTACTGCCTCAGAGAAGCTGACGAACCTGGGGCAAGGAAAGCTGACAGTTACTCAGCAGGCAGTATGTCCCGTCATCGATTCCTGCGATGGCACTTTCTCCAGGGCTCCTGCTGCTGAAGTGCAGCAGCTCTGAGTCCTGTTAGGTTGAACACTTGCCGATGTAAGAACTCTGCTTCCTAGTTTGGCCTCTTGTACTTGCAGATGTGAGAACGTTAGCAAAAGGCCATGTATTTGGTTGGGAACTGTGCTGAGGAAATCTTGAAATGTGACCTCTAGCTGATTTTATTTACTCCAAATTCACCTGGAAATCAAAACCAGCCTCCTGTACTGCTCTGGTCTGAGCTAAATCTCCCTTCTCAAGAGGAGATGAGTTAACCCAATGAGAAGAACCATCAGGCTGTTTTCTGTAGCACTCTGATCCTGTATTCCCTGGTAGTAGGTAATTGACCTAATGGGTTTGATAGTGTTTAGAATAGAACTAGACATTAACGTGGACATTAGTCCAAGTTCTAGTTTTAACTCTGATATACAAATACACATCTGGTCAGGCAGTGGAGGAGGAGGAGAGGGAATTTCAAAGAATATGTGTTTGTAACCAGGAAACTTCAGACAAGGTAGGGGTATCCCATGCTCCTCTGGCTCCCTCTTACCTGTCGCGGTCACAGCGGTATTGTGCCATGTTTTTCTTATGGAGAGAAATGCTCTTCATGTCAAGCCCCAAGATGGTGAAGATAATGAGGATTATGCTCGTGACCAGACTGTTTCTCTTCCTGGCGAAGAACCTCCACCTCTGCCGTTTCAGCCGCGAACCCTAAATGTACCACAGTCGGAAAGATTAGCTAGGTCTCTCCCTAATTAAGTGTTATGAGCACAGCTGACTTCTACAGGCAAAGCCCATCTGTCGGATCTAATGTGGACAAATGGGTATGGTCTTGGTTCTGCTCTGTAGTCACTCAGAAATGCTGCTTACAGAACAGGTGGCCTCTAATAAAATTTCCATTGGATACATTCACTCTTTTTCTTGGAGATCATAGACCTGTCACTTAAAAATAAATAAACGTTTCTAAATTAATCAAGTCTGAGAATAAAGGGAAAAATACTGTGTTTGGCTTAAGATATATTTTGAGTGCAATCATTTGTATTTTTGAGTACTTGCTCTTTGTTCATCATACTTTCTTGATACCACTATATAGGGGTAGTAAAAACCATACATAAAATATTTCTACAGACCTAATTCTTTAGCTCCTGAAAATTGAGAGAGCTATATACTCTGCTTGGTGAAAAACAAGTCAGCTTCTAACTGAATTCATGTTTCTAGGAAGGACCAAAATCATAATCGTAATTCTAGTAACAGGTCTTTGTAGTGCTCCCCAAATACAATCTGGCAACTTTTATTTCCCACGTCTTCCATTTGCAGTTCACCTGTATGAAGGCATAGTAACAGACGAGTAGGTAATAGATGACTTGTGCGATGATAGACCAGGCAAAGCCCTTTGATGTCTGCAGGGAAGGTAAACTGTCCAGTCTCACAGAAGTGAAGAAAGCACCTGGGAATAACAGAACACCTGGAGTCAAGAGTCTTTAAAACTTTTGTCTTCTTCTCTTAAAACTTTGTCTTTGAATAACCCCAACTGTTCCTATATCATCAATTCAAATGATTCTGAGGCTTTACACTCCACTTAGTATTTCCTGTAGAGCTGTCGTGAACATTAAATGAGTTCTGACCCCACCTAGAGGAAGTGTCAGTGGCTTAACGGCTGTTAGAATGGCCGTGCATGGAGACAAACGTCTAAAGCACTAACATCTCGTGAGTACTCCAGATGTTTAAAGGAGGATGAACTAAAAAAGCTTCAGCCTCCACCTGGAAGGACAGAATATTTATAAAATCATGAAAGGTCTTGTGAATATAAACTTTTCATAAAGCTCCAAAATATTAGCACTAAGATGTACCCCTTTTAGGCAGAAAGTACATTTAAGAACAAACGGAATTTCTACTTCACATAGCGAGTTCTCAAGACTGGGATTTTCCCCCATGTTTATTTTTACCCCATCCAATTTTTGGTAGTTACTACTGAAAACCCTCAGTAAGCTGTTATGCTTTATTTAGAAATGAGGATAGAAGTAGTCTTCTCTTTGTGGGTCTGGGAAGAAAAAATTCCTGTTAGGAGGAAGGCCAAATGGTAAATGGAAGGACACTTGGCCAATTCCGGGGGAGAAAAGAAAGAGGAGAGAGGAAGTTGGATTAGGACCCACTCCTTGTTAAAGGCGGGGAATTGAATGCACCAGCCTCCCTCCAATCCCTTACAAAAGGCCACTACAATGACAGTGAAGGGATAAAAAAAATGACTTAAAGGTAAAGAGGGCAGATGAGAGTGACAAAGTGTTGGAAGGTGAGAAAGAGGAATAATACTGATTTAGCAAGTTCCAAGAAAAGGGAAACCTAAGCCAGCAGCGTAGGACCCAGAAGCAAGCCGATTCGAACCACAAAACCCTAGATAGAAAGTCTCCAAAATTGGAAGCATCAGGTGTCTCTAGAGGTAGAGGTTCAGGTGGAACTGAAAATAGCAGTGAGTGAGAGTCTAAACATAAACAATTAGATCCCAGATTTCCTCTCACCATTCACAACCAGGTATCTGCTATTCATCCTGCCTTCCACCATCCCAAGAATAAAGGTTTATTTCCTAGTGATGTTGAACTAAAGAGAATCTAGACTCGGACACCAGGTACCTTGGAGAGCAATGGTTTACTGAAAAAGGGAATTAAGGAAAGTTTACATGCTGCATGATGAGACTCTTCTCAGTCCCTATCCCTTAACTGGTCCAAGAAGTATAATGCTCATATCCTCCAGGCAGGGGTTTGGAGGGTCCTTCTGTAGAAAGTGACCGCCCAAAACAAAAGATACAGATACCAGTTTACAAGCTCTATCCATGGGCTTAGAGCTTCTTATTAGAATTTATTTGCTTTTTTTTGTCTTCCTTTTTTTTTTTTTTTTTTTTTTGAGACAGAGTCTCACTTTGTTGCCTTGGCTAGAGTGAGTGCCGTGGCGTCAGCCTAGCTCACAGCAACCTCAGACTCCTGGGCTCAAGTGATCCTTCTGCCTCAGCCTCCCGAGTAGCTGGGACTATAGGCATGCGCCATCATGTCCGGCTAATTTTTTTTCCTATT
>CAUYSK010121617.1:0-15032 GCA_963575035.1 Avahi laniger | reverse complement strand
GAGTGCAATGTGCACCACGCAATGGGATGGACATATTTGAAACCTGGACTGAGGGGGGGAGGGGGGGCAAGGGCAACACACGTAACCTAAACATCTGTACCCTCATATTATGCTGAAATAAAAAAAAAAAAAAAAAAGAGTCAACTGGGAGAGACTAGATTGCAAATGAACAGTTTTTAGTTTCAAACAGAATAATGCGACTATTGCTCTTTTCTCTTTCATAAACTATTGCCTGACACTCAACTTTCAAGGATCTCTGATTTCTGTTTGCTTCATGGATTTCTCTGAATCTTAAAAGGAAAATCTGTCAGAATATTCTCAGATTAACCCATAAAATTCAGACCCATCGTGCCATAGCAAAAAGGCTTTCCAGTTGGCTGTCCTCCTCCCCTTTCCTTATTAATACAAGTACTCAGTGTGACGGTCATCACCTCTCCTAGAGCTGAGGCTTGTCCACAGCTACGAATGCACCCATGTTCCCTTTCATTGCTGTGTTAGGCTCACTCCTACTTATGACATCAAAAGGGCAGCTGAGTCTGGCCTGAGCCTTTCTTCCCAGCTACCAGCCTCCTAAGGTGTGGGGTCAGGCTCTACCTCTCACCTCGAAAGAAAAAAAAAGCTGGTATTATCTTTTGAAACTCAGCCATGGTCTTTGTTCCCACTTCTCCAGTAAAAAGACAACTGCGCTAGCTTGGGCCGAGGCACTGTTTACCTCTCTTGTTCAAACATATGGGTTCCGTATTCACTAAAATGTACACAGATATTCCCTGTGGACCCACACTTATCCTCACAGACATCTCAAACGTTATTTCCATAAAGCCTTCTCTAACAGCCTCACACAGTGCTAGTTTTCTTCTTTATGTGCTTTAGTACTATGTTTATAGCCCTTTCATGACATGTCCACTATGTTATAATTATGTATTTGAGTACGTGTCTTCCTTCTGAGGGAGGGAGCAGTTTTGTTCATCTTTGTCTGACCCTGTTCCACCCTACCCCTGGCTCAGTACAGAGTACATTGCTTGGTATTCCTTAGACATCTGTTGAATAAATAACCATATAGCCACTCACTCACTGATTCATCAGAACAATTTTCAGTCTTACAAGCTCCATTCATGGTAAGTGCCTTATATAGGTGTACCATTTCTTATCTTTTATACCATATTTTACTGTCCCTTTTCTATGTTTAGATACACAAATATCTACCATTGTGTTCCAGTTGTATAAAGTATTCAGTACAGTAACATGCTGTACATGTTTGTAGCCTAGGAGCAATAAGCTATACCATATACCCTAGGTATGTAGTAGACTACCATCTAGGTTTGTGTAAGCACATTCCAAGATGTCTGCACAAAGACAAAATCACCTAATGACACATTTCTAAGAACATATCCCTGTCATTAACTGATACATGACTGTACATACTTTCTCATACATGCATACTGTATATAAACATATTCATGTATGTGCACATATGTACCAATAATATCATATAACATCTCTAGCATAATAAAAATAAAGGCTAGTAGGTCTGAAAATTTAAATATAAGGAAAATAGTGCATAAATTTAAAGAAAATCCCAGGTGACACGGAATCCATATGAGAAGGCAAATAAGGTAAAGTACTGGCTTTATCCTCACTTTGAAACATCACATTACAGTGCTCAGTACTGAGTCATGCCTTGAGTGAGTAGAAAACATGAGTAGGTGGGGAAAGTGGAAAATGAGTATACAGTGTTTTAACCATAGAATTTAGTCTTTCTTTCCTTCCTTCCTACATTCTTATTCTTTCATCCATCCATCTATTCCATATGTAGCAACTTTGTAGCAGTAGTATAGTAATAGTGACAATTCAAATAGAAATATAGGATCTCAAATACTGACATTGAAAATATGTGTGCATTAACAGAGAGAAGAAAATGATTGCTTTCATTAACACTTTAGGATTTTAGTTTTCAATTCTGAGATATATAAATATAATATATAAAGGTAATAAGTAATGAGAAAGTAGGTTTTTTGAGGACCTACACTTGTCCTCTTTTCTTAAAAGCTAAGCTATAATTCTTTTCATGAGGGTTTCTCATGAAAAAATTCATTTTCTGATTTGAAATTTGTTTCTAGATGTGAGTGACTTCACATACTAATTGACATGAAAATCGAATTGTAAAATTCTAGGTAGAAATTTTTAAAACTATTTACAGATAAAACTGTTATAACAGTCTTTCCTTCAATATTTTTAAAACATCAGTTGGAATTTGGGCAAAATATATCTCATAATAAACTTCTAGAACCACCCCATCTCTCTGAATTACTTCATTGTACAAAAAGAATTCAATTGTGTTTTAAAAAATCCCTAATTATAATCAAATAATTTTGTATGTAACACTTTATTTTTTCTCCCCTTAGAAATGGTCTTTTTCTTTTTTAAATCAAAACAGATGTCATTTGAATCAGATATTTTAAACAGGATTCCTAACAAATGATCGGTTGTATACTAATTGTGGCAGACCACTATTACATCAAATGTAACAGAAGTTGTTAAATTTGTCCCAGAAATGAATTCTAAATTACAGGATCCAGTATTGTTAATGGCCAATTGTTAAAAAATAGTTATAGGGACTAAATTTACCTTTTAATTGTATCATATGGAAGATTATCTCTAAATAAAATGACTTTCATTTACATATGGTTTTAGAATGCACCATGTATGTTCATTCACATCATCACATTTAGTGCATATTAGGCAGGTATGATAAGGACATCTCTATTTTAAGGAGAAGGAAAGATTTTGTATATATTAAGTGAAATCTTTTTTCCACTAAACCAGGATTTTTCCCAACTTATAACCTTTATAACCTAAAAAAGAAATACATAAAAGTAAGTGAAACAGGATATAATAAATAAAAAATAATAAACAATAAATGACAAATTAATTCAATGATATTTAACATACAAGTATTAGTGCCTACTCTATATTCTGAGTGTCCAAGTATGAGACCTAGCACTGGAGTTGACAGCAGCCAAAGTCTTTAAAAATGGAAGGATTTAGCAAAGTGAGAAGAAATGTCAAGGCAATCTAGAGAAAAGATATTAAATAAGAAGTTATTAAGCTGAAGTGAGGCATAGCTTACGAAACAAAAAAGCATAGAATATACTTAAGCATCAGAATTAGATTGGTGATTAACTGATAAATGAGTAAGAATGAAGACGCAGTGCTCCCTTTGTGTTCTCAAGGTACACATTCATATGGTAGCACTTATCATGTATTGTTGATTTGCCTGTCCATCTCTCCTGTTATAGAAAGAACTCTTACAGAGCAGGATAGCAATTTGCAGGGTTCCGCCCACATAATTTGCCTCAGTAAATGATTATTTGGTGGCCCTGAAAAGCTCATTTTGGCATTAAAGGGCTCTAATACACCTTCTCTGACACCTTCTCTTTAACAGCACAACTGATTCCCCTCTTGCCATTGTCTCCGTTAGGCTTAGGCTTCTTTGTCTACAAAAAATTGAGGAAAAAAATTCATTTTCCAGGTCTAAAGTACTATGATAGACTTTCTGGTTATATAGCATAAAGTAGTAGATGTCTTATAATTCTAGGTTGTCCATAAAGACTTCTAGGTGCTCTAGGATTTCAATGTGTCAGGTGATGACATGTTTTCCTCTTTTTGTTATGCTTTTTTTCTAATTTGGTTACTCCCATATTAATAGTTTTCCATTATACTATAATTTCACCCTAGCATGCAAATGTTTTCCTTGAATATCAAACACTATTATTTCATAGAAGTCATACTCCATGAATATTTCATTCATGAATCATTTTGTGATCATAATGGCCAGAAGAAATATCTCCCATCTACAAACTTATGACTTTTATCCTTTACCACCTTGTATTATAATTATACACAGATGTGTCTTCCTCCTACCCCTCTGAAGGCAGAAATTACTTTTGAACATCAATGGTGCCCAGTAGAATGCTTCGGACATAATAGGTACTTGATAAGTATTTGTCAAATAAATTACCATTATGTTTATTATTACTGGAAAAGAGGTTAGAAGAATATGAAAGAAGCAAGAGTACATAAATATTATATATGGTAATGAAAATGTCTTGCCATGTTTCACTAAATAAATCTATTTTTTAGAACATCCACCTAGAGTTGTCTTAATTTTTATCACTCTGTCCCTCATTATTAATATGTACAAAGAAGTCAAGTCTTAGTGCTGAAAATATTGAAGCTGTCCATTCAATCAAGCATAATTCTGACAATCTTTTCCAAGAAGCCTAAGAGTTTAGAAAAAGCAGATAAAGTGCTCTCTTAGCATACAAGAAGAGCAACATAAATTAGAGCATGAGTAATAATGTAACAAACTAAAGAAAGTTCCTGTTTTTCACTACACTAATTTTAACAATTTATGGCAAAGAAATCACACTACTCATCATGAACTGAATTCATTTAAAAACAAAGTTTATATGTAAAAATAACCCTAAATAAGTGAAGAGAAATGTTTAGTATTACCATTCTAAGTTGTTAAAGCCACGAAAAAGGAAAAAGAGGATGGAGTTAATGGTACCCACAGGCTACTGATGTGGCAGTTTATCAAATGTAGCTGTAATGAAAGATAAATAATACAGGCAATTCACACTTCATGAAAGGATAAAAGTGTCAGTGTGTAGGTACCAGTTTTACTGCAGGCCATAATCAGCAAGTAAACGAAAGTGCAATGTCTAAAAAGTTTATAGCCTTCTATGAAGGCCTCGTCTTGTCAGGTATTGATTTAAGTATTCAGACGACTTCACTGGTATTAAACAAATTGAGTGTTTGTGAACTTAGAGGACATGTTCTATTTCTCCCAACAAAAGTTGCCTCAAGCTTAATGCTAAGTTGCTTCCATCACTTAAATTTAAGGAAAAGCAAGAAAATGCTGAAATGATATCTTACACAATTATTTTCTTCTTAAATAGAGGGCAATCCAAAGTGAATGTTTCATATTCTCCACCTTCTCCACAAACATGGACTCCATACTTCTCAGAAAGCTGAAAATAGGAAAAAACAAAAAAGGAAAAGGAAACAAAATCAGACAGCAAAAATACTTATTTAATCTATATTATTTTGTTCTAAAAAATCCATACAGGAAAGTTTAATTCCAAAATAGTTTGTAAGCTATAGTAAAATAATTATATTTCTGCCTAAAATATGTTCTTAAAGCCATTCCAAAAATGTTATCATTAAGGCATAAGATTTCTAATAATCTCAAAACTCTTACCAAAAAAAAGGTATAAGGGACCAACATTTTTGTTCATAATGTCAAAAGTTAAATATTACTGTAAATTTTGGGAATGATACCAGCTACAGATTCAAAGGGAGGCTAAGTCATTACAGAGAAAATGACAATAGATGCAGTCAAACTGAGCTACCCCTATTGTTTGACCTTTATGTGGAAAGGAAAAAATATATTGTTTTCAGAGAATTTCTCAGGCACATAGAGACAGCAATCTGAGGCCTTTCCTTAAGCCTGTGAATAAAAAGAAGTCACATATATGGTTATTATGCTTGAAGTTGTTTTTATTAGGAAAGTTCCAAGGGTATTGAGAACTAGTGAAGTTCCAAAACTGCAGATAAGCCTTAAAAAAGTTTAACTCCAAGAAAGATTGGGATACCTTATAAAATTGTCTAATCGAACCTGAAATTAAAAAAAAAAACAAATAGAAAAAAAAAAAACAAAAAACCAGGCAACCAAAGAAACAAAAAACCTACTGATTTGCACTAAATATAAGCCACACTATTTAAATGATGCTGATATTGAGAGTAAAGAAATCTAATTGGCTGGTATTGCCTGGCATCAGGGCTGGAGAGCACCCTCACTGGCTGTCATAGATGTGAACCTTTTGGTTCATGTGTGGAGACTTTATCAATGTGATTCCATCTCCTTCATTCAGAATGTCACAGCTTTCCCTGCTTATGGTGTCTCCTCGCCCAAAGTCCTCACAGACTAAAGAAAAGTGATACCTTTGATGCTCTGTCACTGTCAGTGCTGGGACTATGGCCTAAGTCTTCAGCTGTACCTGCACAGTTATGCATTTATTTATTTGGTGATTTTTGTGGTTGTATAACCATTCTGAACCCATTAAATTTCAATTATTGACTATGTAGAGGTAGAGGGAGAGATGATTCTGATGCAAGGCCAAATTATGAGAGTTGGTTCTAATAGTTCTAATAGTTGGTTCTAATATCCTGCAGATAACAGGAACAGACTACTTTACCACAGTAAACTAAATTAAAATCTGCTTTGAAATAAAAACATAGGGATGATAACAGGATGTGGATTTCAGGGGTGTTTCTTTGTTCTGCCAGCTAATGCCTAGCCCTTTCTTTGCTTTGCTGATCATCTACTCCAACAACTTTCTACCAAGTGAATCTTCTAATAACACCTCTATGACTTATGGCCAGTCTCTTCAGGTGGGGAGTATATCTTATCAATTATTAGCATCCTTTTATTAGAAAATGTTTTACTGAAGTTCTGCATAATTTCTGTAATCCACAACCAAAGAAAAACTGAATTTTTATTAAATTCGGCATGGCTGTTATCCTACAGGAGTGATTCTGTTAATTCCTAGTAAAAATAATGTAAGCTGCTATGTTAACCCAACATATTATGATTATAAAAGATGAATATATTCAAGAGGGAACTTACTAAAATATGAATGTACCCATAATATTTTTAGTTTACATAAAATATTTTTATAACATTCATTCATTCAATCAGCTCTTCAACAAATATTTATTGAACAATGATTGTTAGCCAGACCTTGCTAGATGATGAAGATGCAAAAGGTAACAAGACAATGTCCTTAGTCTTTTGAAGCCTACCAAATATGCTGCACTCTATATTTTAACACCCCAAATAATGAAGTGGCAGTGATGATACCTCTACAAACGAATATATGCAGTCTCTTTTTCCCTTCTATTACTGATTCACCAGTATGGAAACAGAGATTTCAAACCAAGTGTAAGGCTGGTGGCGGGCACCCCTTCCCTCCCTAAAGAAAAAAGAGAAGCCCACAAATGACTGCCAGCCTCAGTTGAGTTAAAGAATAACCACACGTGGACGTTCACTCAGATAAGAGAAGTTTCGGTCCCTGGGGTCCACAAATACCACCGGCCCCTCCTACTTCTCAACACCCACCCTAAAACTACAACAAAGAACTCCCCACTTTTCGCGCCAAAATTCTGTGCCCCAAAAAACCCATCCCCCAACCCTAAAACATGTATAAGCCCGCTCAAAACTCTCGGGCGCGTGACTTGTGCCCCACCTCTCCGGACTGGCGAACCTCGCCTGGGAGCGCTCTTTTTCCCCTTCCTCCAATAAAGCCTTATTTCTTGCCCTTTTCACTCTGCTCGTCTTTCTTTCTCTGGTGCCGACCGTCCAAAAACCTTACACCAAGAAATCTAGATAAAGAGCCCAGTGGTTTCTGTGGCTGAGGAACCAAGAAGTAATCTAACCGAATCCTTATGATGTCTTTTGTGACTCCTCTAAACTCTACTGGCTTCAAGCTCTAACAGACATAAGTATTGAGAGAAATTAATCCTTATTGGCTTACTTTTAGTCAGCTCCAAGGCCTTTTGATTTCTTGAGGGGACCTCAAGAAGCAAACCCCATGCTAGCCACTTTCTTTAATGAATTTGCTAAGATACACACACTATTAGAAACCCAAATCCTTGTAGCACAAAAGCTTGATGTATAAATGCGATAGAAAGGGTTAGTTTAGGGAAGTGAAGAATCCAGATGTGCACATTCCATACATACTTATGGTATACAACCTTCGATTTACTTTTCTAAAACCCTTAAGTCAGTGTTACTAATTCTGTTCATAGAAAACATTCTGCATTGTTAATAGAAAGCAGTAACTTTATTACTTTATTCCTAATATATCTCAGGTCTGTCTCTGGCTTCAACTCAAAACTGGGATTATTGTATGCTTGCATTTAATCACTCTAAATACAATTTTTGCAGTTCTCTTTAATAAGTTTCTCTATCAGTATCATTATAATGAAACACACTAAATAGTTAATAGATTTTTTAAAGTTTAACTTCTCACTGAATTTTCATGATTCTTTCCATAATATAAGCATGTAAAATTATAATCTATACTGAAAAATAAACACATTTTTAATATTGTCTATTCCTTAAGTTATTGGTATATGGATATATAATATTTAAAGCCATGATATTTGATGAGATCAAGAGATGTATAGAGAGAACCTTAGGGCCAAGGACAGGAACATCACCATATTCTTTATTTTTTAAATGATTAAAATATATTTAACATTTTTAGTATGTGAAAAGTAGAAGTAGATAGTTATTCTTACTATAACAATAAAAATATACCAGATAGACTATAAAATCATGCTTTTTGTTTTAAATAGAGAGATCTAAGACACCTTGATAAACTCAGACCAGATTAACCTCAACTGGAAATGAGATTTAGAAGAATAAATACCCTAAGTCTAGCTGTCAGACAAAGAGGTGTGGCTTTTTCTGGAGTAAATGGTATTTATTCAGTTTCTACTGTTCTTTTTTATTCCATGCCTACCATAAATTATCTTAAAATATGTCAAAAAATGAAAAAATATGACCTATAATCAAAAGAAAAAAGCCCAAACAAAACAGAAACAGACTGACACATTAATCAAATATTAGACTCAGTAGACAAGGAAATAACTATTATAAATATGTTAAAGAATTTAGTGAAAAAGATAGACAAAATTCATGAACAGTGGTTAGTTTTAGCAGAAATGGACAATCAGGAATAGATAAATCTAGGTTGATATCCAGGCTCCATTACTTACTGGGCATGGGACCTTGGAGGAATTGCATAACTTTTCTGAATCTCAGTTTTCCCATGTAATACCTACTCTTATGGGGGTGTTGTATTAAATAAGATGACACATACAAATCTATACGGTATGTTATTGTACTGAATATTGCAGGCAACTATAAAACAATGGTAAGTATTTGTGTATCTAAAAATATTTAAGCATAGAAAAGGTACAGTAAAAATATAGTATACAAAATAAAAAATGGTACACCTGTATAGAGTATTTACCATGAATGGAGCTTACAGGACTACAAATTGCTCTGGGTGAGTCAGTGGTGAGTGAATGTGAAGGCCTAGGATACTACTGAACACTACTGTAGACTTTATAAACATTGTACACTTAGGCTACACTAAATTTGTAAAAAAAATTTTCTTACTTCACTAATAAATTAACCTTAGCTTACTGTAACTTTTTTACTTTAAAAAGTTTTATTTTTTTTTACCTTTTTGATTCTTCTGGAATAACACTTACTTAAAACACAAACACATTGTCTCATTGTACAAAAGTATTTTCTTTCTTTATATTTTTATTCTATAAGCTTTTTTCTATCTTTAAAATTATTTTTTTTACTTTTTGAACTTTTTTGTTAAAAACAAAGACACAAACACCCATATTAGCCGAGGCAAACACGGGCAGGATCATCAACATCACTGTCTTACACTTCTGCATCTTGTCCTACTAGAAGGTCTTACAGGAGCAATAACACGTATGGAGCTGTCACCTCCTATATAACAGTGCCTTCTTCTGGAACACCTCCTGAAGATCCTACCTGAGACTGTTTTATAGTTAACTTTTTCTTTTATAAATAGAAAGACTGCACTCAAAAATAATAATAAAAAGAGGGGTATAATAAAAAATGCTAAGTGATAAGATTTTTCAGCTCCATTATAATCTTATGGGACTACTGTCACTTATGTAGTTCATCTTTGACAGAAATGTTGTTATGCACGACTGTAAAAGGGAGGAAAACGTTACTGACTTCTTTTTCTCTAATCTCAGAAACAGGATAGAACAAAATCCTGCATTTGTGGAGATTTAAAACAGTGAATAAAATTCACACCTGATAGTCAATGTTTTTCTTTTATCTTATTAGCCATCAAATCATCGATGCCAGTACTTTTCCCCCAGTTTTTAACCATTCAGGGAATGTTACACAGAAAATGATACAGACCAGATAGCTACTGGATAAGATTAATATACTTACGATTTTGTCTGTAGTGTGCTTGGTTAAGAAATATGTTGGTGTTTTCTAACAGCTGAAATATTTCAAATAAACCAACAAGATCATTTTTTACTTATTTATTAATATAATTTTGATATACAAAAGTATGTTCACTGTTTCACATACATCTAAATTGTGCCATGTTATCTTTTAGGTAAAATTTTTAGAGAAAGTGAACATTGGTTTTCCATCTAACTATTGTTAAAGTGAGCGTTTTAAAAAAACATTTGAACTGATGTGGCTGACTTGGGTCCTTTGATGGCTTATATAAATGCTTTGGAGTCTCAGCACTTTAAAAGTGAATTCCTCATAAATTAAAAGGAAATTACTTATATGAATTTGTGTTTCCTGGCACACTTATTTATATAGATAAACATTCATATCCATAATAAGTCCATTTGAATGTTATTGATTAATGAACTGAAAAGGTTAAGGGCATCATGATTTCCGTGCTTACTTTATTATCTTTAAAAGATCGTAATAACCATAATTGCAAGAATTTCTTATTGAAAAAATAATTTTTTCTTTTAAACTAGCCTCATTTAATTGTTGGTTATTTTAAAAATGAAAAAAAAGGCCAAATCAAATTGTTCTTCTTCACCTTCCCCTCCCACTTAGAAGAAACATTGAAGTTTAGAAAAATCATCACAACTTCATTTTATAAATGGTATTCTTAATATACAAGGTAATTTCATTCCTCATGGATTCATCCATACACTTATTTAAGAAGTATTTATTGAATACCTACTATAGGTTTAGCATTGTTTTAAATCCTGGGGACCAAAATGGGAGTAGATATATGTATCCTACATAAAACAGCTTTCTGTCTGGAGGTATAGACAGAAAGTTAAACAAACAATTACAAATAAAGAGTAGTAATTACTTTGGATGCATGAAATGCTGTCAGAGTGTAAAGCGTGGACCTAACTAGAAGGAATCCAAAAGGCTTCTCCAAGTATGTACAACTTAAGCTGAGATCTGAAGGACAAGTTAACTAGGAAAGGGTGGAAGGAGGAAGAAGGTAGGAGAGAAGGAAAGAGTATTTCAGAAGAAGCAGCATTTGTTAAGTTCCAGAGCACATGATGGGTACTAGAAATTAAAATAAATTTGGCATAGCTGGAGCATCACTAGATGAATAATGGCAGTGAGTTGAGGCTGCAAAGCTAGAAAGAGGACATATCTTACAGGATTTCAAAATCTATTCTGTCATTATCCTAAGGACAGTAGAGCCCATGGAGAGGTTTTAAGCAGAAAACTGACCTGATTGCATCTGTACTTTAGAAATATATTTTTGGTTGTGCAACAGAGAATGGGCTGGAGGGTTGTAAATCTAGAAGCAAAAAGAACTAAGAAGTTGCTGAAGGACTCTAGACAAGAGGTGAAGATCTGCCAACTGGAGGGTAGCAGTGGGTATACAGAAGAGAGGGTAGGAATTTTGAGAGATATTTTTAGGAGGCTGAAAACTGTACAGAAGAAAAAGTACTATTATCTTTTCTTTATCCATCATAAGGTTCATGGTTGAGGACTCTATGACAAAAGACAAATTAACAAGAGAAAAACATACAAGTTTATTCAATAAATTTTATGACATGAGAACCTTTATAAGGAAATGAAGATCCAAAGAGACAGGAAAAACTGTTTTTTTTTTATGAAGAGTCATACTGAAGTATGGGTGGAGGACAAAAGGGTCTGATCTAATGGCAATAAACTGGGGGGGAACTTAGCAAGGCCTGTTTTGTTCAGATTCTTTGCTGTGTTCTTGTGTGACATTCCTTTTCTCTGGGTGTAGGGAGGATGCCTCTGGAATGAAGGTCTTATGACCTTCAGAGAATTCTTTTATGGCCTGCTTCAGGAGAGAACAGTAAGAGAAGGTCAGAGAGTGACCTTCCTGCTTCTGCTGTTTCCTCAAATGCCAAGGTGCCATATTTTGAGGTAGCATGTCCTGAACCCCACTGAAATTAATGGTTAATTGAATGGAGGACTGAGAGAAGTTAAAAAAGAAATTAAGGAAAATTCCCAGATTGCTGCGTTGGGAAACTGGATGGATGATTGTTCTGTTTCCTGGTATAGAGATCTTAGCCTGACTAGAAGTTTGCTGGGAGAGTCCAGTAGCCTTATTCTTTTCTAATTTATATGGTATGCAATACCACCTATGTCTCAAATCTTCGTGATTATCTTCCTAAAGCTTCCAAATTGCTGTATTTTCTAAGTTATCATTATGTTTCTCTGATTCCTTTCCCTCCTTCTGTTTCTAAATTACAAATATCCCTCATGGTTCTCTCCATAATAGGTCCTTCTCTCTCAGTGTATTTCCTCTGAGAGCTCATGCACTCCGCAGCTCCAACCATTACCTTTATGCTATTCTGCTGCTGCTAATACTAATATTATCACTATTAATTAAAGACTGTTTGTTTTAAGCCTTAAGGTTAAGAAATATTATTATCTTATTTAATTCTCAATACGACTTTTAGAAGTAAAAAGGAGCACAGGCTCTGAAGTCAGATAGCCTTAAACATAAATTTCAGTTCCGCTACTTCCCAGCTGTGTAACTTTGGAAAATTACTCAACCCATGAGTGATTCTTATCTGTAAAATTTAAACATTAATAGCACCAACCTCAAAGGTTTGTCAAATAACTAAATAAAATAGTGCATAGAAAGAAGTTAGCACAGTGTATGGTGCTTAGTGAGCACTTAGTAAATACTCAGCTTAACTATGAGAGTAAAGCACATGTTGTAGCGAAGAGCAGTGAAAGCTGCATTGCGTAATTAGTTGAAAGCATTGGTTTTGGAGAGTTCCTGGTTCAAATCCTGGCTCTGTCACTTTCTAGCTATGTGATCTTAGGTCATGTAGTCGCTCTCTCTAAGTCTCAGACTGCTAATCTGCAAAATGGAGATGAATGCAGTACTTACCTCACAGGAGAGCTGTTTTCAGAAATAAATAACAAATCTTAGTTTTTAGCCTAAGCATCTCAATTGTGCTCCAGTCTCATAGGTTGAAAACATATGTTTTTGGTTTATACCTTATAATCTAAAATCCAGTATGTGTAATACAAAGCTTATCATGTCTTTTTCAACCCTGTTCTCCTCTGCAGAAATAAGTGCTTCCAAGCACCCCAATCATTATGTGGGACTAATCTTTGATTCTTCCTTTTCCAGCTTCTGGTAATTTGGTGCCAATTTCTTTTTCAATCTTCCACCAAAATCTTTCCTTCAGTTTTGTTCTATCTCTCCATCCCTACTGTCAGTGGCTACATACTCCAAGTTCTCACACCTTTTTCCTATAACAGCATCCCAGGCTTCTTTTCATTTTTAACATCTACTCCTAATCCATGAATGGTGCTGTCAGACTAAATTTCCTGAGATTTCTTTTAATAATATAAATATCTACTGAAGAACTTTCTAAATCTTATAATTTCTTACCCCAAATTGCCTGGCCCATTTTTCAAGGCTCTTCATGATTGGGTCCTACATTCCCACCTCACTGCTTCCTACTAATCTACCAACACCACCTCTTAGTTTCCTTTAGATCGAGTTCCTTGTTGTCCTTGCATGCCTTCTCAAAAAGGAATCTTCATTCACATTGATTCACTTTGTTGCCACCACCCATGTAAATTTCGCCCATTTTTCAAACCAGTTTAAGTGTTAACCTTTCTATCGGCCACTCCAGGTCATGTGGGCATCTTCCATCTTTTAGCTCCCAAGTGCATTTACGGTAAGTACCAGTTTGGCTTTATCTAATTCAAGTTATTAGGGGTGCCCCCCTTCACTGGCTACACTCTACATTCCATGAAAAAGGCCAAATTTTTGACTCATTTTGTTGTTCTTAAAGCAGTTGGCATAAAACTGGGCACACAGAAGTCCTTACACATATCATTTAATTTTATCAGTACCACATGACATTGGTAATTAAGAGCTCATCTACAACACATGTTAAGAGTAATGAGGGAGTTCTATATTGGAATAGCCACTAACTACAGAGAACTTTTACCTCTTTTCTTTAAATACAACAATCAATAGACACTACTGGCAGTTAAACTTCTTACAACACACCCTTACGAATTTTACTCCCTTCATCTAAAACCTTCAGTTACTCCTCATTGTTTAGATAATTAAATCCTCACTTTAGCATTAGAAACCTCTTGCAATATGACTTCAACTTCCTTTTTTAGCTTTATCTCCCAATCCTAAAAATATACTCCAAATAAATGAGACTAACCTCCAAAAATACTTTGTGCTTCTCCTGTCTAATGTGTTGGTATAAATTGTTCTCTTACTTATAACAAACTAGTCAGTTAAAATTCGTATCTATCTTTCAAGCCCATTATGGCTATCAATTTATCTCTGAAGTTATTCTGAATTCTCTCAACAACATATATTTTTTTTTCTTTGAAATCCTGTGGTACGTATTTTTTACTTAGAGTATATTTTAATACACCATATACTTTTTATTTATAATAGCCATTGGACATCTCCACCATAAAGTTTTACATATCTTTCCAACTCAGTTATGTTCAAAATTCAAAATCTCTTCTCAGAGATGTGCTGTCCCCTCTTGACTTCCAAGGTCAGTTAAAGGTGTTTTTCCCCATAAAGTCAGCACTGCAGGGAGCAAGGCTTAAAATTCTATCTTTTTCACTTATAACATCAAATCAATTTTGGTGAAATCATCTTTCCCTTTTGTTTTTTGTGTAAGACATAGGTAACTGGGATTGTAAATTGTGCTTTTCTTAAAACTATGAGGAAGGCAAGCTAACTTCTATAGAAGTGAGAGAAGAAAAGGTTGTAAAAGTCGATCATATGAGTTGGGTCATTCTTGTTATACCCAACTAAAACAGAGTCAAGAGACCAAAGGGAGAAAGCATTTAGGACACAGAGCATTGCTCTCGAAATGTAATTCTCTGCAAGTCCAGGTGCTAAAACTGCCTTTTGTAA
>CAUYSK010121616.1:0-11960 GCA_963575035.1 Avahi laniger | reverse complement strand
CTCAAGATTTCTGTCTTTAAAAGAATCTCAAGTAAGCACGGCAAAATATTAGAACTCAAGGGCGCTGGGAGCCAAGTGCACAGGCTTGCTTTCTATTATTCTTGGTAACTTTTTCTGCCCTTTAAAAAATGTTTCAGGCCAGGCGCGGTGGCTCATGCCTGTAATCCTAGCTCTCTGGCGGGCCGAGGCGGGTGGATTGTTTGAGCTCAGGAGTTCGAAACCAGCCTGAACAAGAGTGAGATCCCGTCTCCACTAAAATTGGAAAGAAATTAATTGGACAACTAAAAATATATAGAAAAAATTAGCCGGGCATGGTGGCGCATGCCTGTAGTCCCAGCTACTCGGGAGGCTGAGGCAGGAGGATCGCTTGAGCCCAGGAGTTTGAGGTTGCTGTCTCCAAAAAAAAAAAAATGAAACCAATCTACCCGGATCAGGCCTGATCTTGGTCCAGGCTCCATCTTTGACCCATTCCTAAACTAATTCCTTCCATTAAAAAATAGGCTCAAACCATAAGTCAAAAGATAACAATATGTTTAATGATCTGAGTATGATGGGTTTTTTTTTTTCTTTTTCAGGAACAGCATAGTAGAAGATGCTCAGTGTCCTGGATTACAAGATTTAATTGAAGTGAACCATGTAAGTCCTATTCTAGTGTGGTAGATAGCCCAGTGTCTCATGTGTTTATATCATTATATATAGTTACTCCATAAATAACCTCCAGAATTTCCACTGGAAATCTAAATCAATCATATAGAATGATAGTTCTTATTTCAATGGCCTTTGGGTTGTTTGAAATCATAGTGCCATTTCATATTCTTCAACTCACATCAGAGTGAATATAGGACTAGTGAAATAGAGCAGAGATAAGCAAACTTTGGCCCCCATTTTTGTAAATCAAGTTTTATTGTAACATAGGCATGTTCATTTGTATATGTATCACATCTGACTGTGCTTACAACACAAAAATAGAGTTGAGTAGTTACGACAGAGACCCTATAGCTCATAAATGTAAGTATTTACTACCTAGTCCTTCACAGAAAATCTTTGCCAGTCCCTCAGCTGGAGTATAGACACTTGCTGAGAAACTTGCCTTCAATCATACTATTTCTATATATTCTGAACTAATTGTTCAAGAAACAAGGCCGTAGGATTTATAATGTTCTTTAGCCTGTGATCAGCATGTCATTTTTCTGTTTTTCTTATATTAACAGCAATAAGACCTTTTTTATTTATTCCAAATAATTAAATTGATAATTAAATATAATGCTATTTTTACTGCCAGGATGAAAATAATATAAACTTTGAGATGGCTTATTTATCCAGTGAAAGAATGAGTTTGCCTCTTCTTGCTGGTGAAGTAGCAGATGATGTTAATACTAACAAAAAAGAAGAAATTTCAGATGTTGTGGAGGGAATGGAACTAAATTCTTCAATTACATCACATGATGTTTTGATGAGTAGCCCTGAAAAAAATATACCATCACAAAATAATGTCTCACAAGAAGAAGAAACTAAAATTTCTCAGTCAGGTGAGATCTTTTAAATATATTTAAATGAGTCTTTATTAAAGAATGAACTTGAATTAAGTAAAGTATAGATTATCATAAATACATCTGAGTACCAGTTTCTAAAGATGGAGCTTGAAAAATTGGACACTCACGATAAAATTCTTATAAAAATTTTTGTGTTGTAGTACCCCATTCTTCACCCTAAACCTTGAGGGAGGCCTAAATAAAAATCAACAGCAAATACTAATCTACATTGGATATAAGGAGCATTTTACATTAGAACTAACTATGGGATACATCATTGTTAATGAAGACTATGAATGAGAAAAATTTCCCTCATATTTTTTTTAGTTCTCCTTTTTTACTACACATAATGCCAAATCTTTCTTCAAAATACCATACTTTTCTTCCCTAATGCCTACTCCTACCTACTTAATTGTGATTGTTCTATGATAGGAAATGGCTTTTATATTTTTGTTGTAATGTATGCTGGTTTCATCTGCTATTTTCATCGGCTATTCTGTAGTGCTGGTCTAGCTGGGACCTAAGGTAAAACAAAACATAAGCTTGGCCAGATATTTAATGTCCTCCAGCTGTTCTTCATCAACATCTTTTGGGTGCCTTTAATAGTATAAGCATGAGATTAGTTTACGGAAGACTCTTCGTATACTGAAATTAAGGATAGATTCTTACCAAGAAACTTACTACATTTTAAAAAATGTTACAGCATAAAATGGTCTATATTTTTGTCTTAGCATTTGATATGTGGAACTTTCCATATTTTTCAAGGCTTTATCCATTTTTAACAACCTTTGAATATAAGAATATTCTTTAAAGTTAAACATTATTATTTTTCTTATTTTTCAGTACTATTTGATAAAGAAAATCTCACTACTGAATGCCACCTTCTTAATTCAGTAAGTTTTTCAACTTAATTTGACAAGTTTCTTTATATTCTAGATTTGTTTTATAAAATGAATATTACTTTTCTGTTCGCATAAGGTTTAAAATTTATATCTTGTGGCGGTGGCTCACGCCTGTAATCCTAGCACTCTGGGAGGCCGAGCAGGCGGATTGTTTGAGCTCAGGAGTTCGAAACCAGCCTGAGCAAGAGCGAGACCCCGTCTCTACTAAAAAAAATAGAAAGAAATTATCTGGACAACTAAAAATATATATAGAAAAAAATTAGCCGGGCATGGTGGTGCATGCCTGTAGTCCCAGCTACTTGGGAGGCTGAGGCAGTAGGATCGCTTGAGCCCAGGAGTTTGAGGTTGCTGTGAGCTAGGCTGACGCCACGACACTCACTCTAGCCAGAGCAACAGAGTAAGACTCTGTCTCAAAAAAAAAAAAAGATTTATATCTTGTTACTGTTTTGCTTACTCTGAAATCTATTCATCATTCATTTTTCAAAAAATGGAGAAAAAAATTTCCATATTTATATACTTTAAAATATAGTATGTTTTAGTGTTAAACCCCATTAAACCCTAAAGACCTATTTCCCTGTATTGTTTATGTATCAAATTTTTTATGACAAATTAGTTGGATACCTGAACAGCTAATATGTGGCTAGGATTATGCTAGGTATTTCTAAGTGATGCCAGAAAAATATAAGGTAAGATTTCTGCCCTTCTCAAGCATACAGTTGGAGAGAATATGTCTATTCCAAATTTAGTCATCATTGGTTATTTTCACTGTAAATTCTTTTAGATTATTTATGTTCTATTTTTTGGGGGGGGGGAATTATTTTTTTTTATAATTTCAAAGTATTATGGAGGTACAAATGTTTTCGATTACAAGGATCACTTTTGTAATGCTTGAGTCAAGGTTATAAGTGTACCCATCACCCAGACCGTGTTCATTGTACCCATTCTGCTATTTTATTTGGAAGCCCCCCCCGACTTTATTTTTGGTAACCTCTTGCCTCTAAATCTAGTTCAAACATTAGCCTTTCTGTGAAGCCTTCTTGTGGAAGCTCTCATCTCTCCCATGTTAATCTCAATGGGAGAGATGCATGCATTTAATCTCTTATTAAGAGTATAACACGAATATATTATATTCCTAAAATATAATTTCAGGAATCTCATGCCCTTATTAATTGTAAATTTCTCATTAGGTAGAGCTGTCTGATTCATATCGTTGATGCTGGTCCTATGGCATAAACAAAATAGTTTATTTCCTACCTACTAAGCGTTTATAGCATTGGTTTCAGCCCTACCCCAAGACATTTTTATTTCCATGATCTGGAGAAGGTTTTTTCATTTTTTCCTTCATTGAGTGATTCTAATGTGTAGTCAGGGTCAGCACCCCTGGTTAATAGCCTTACCTTGAATTTTTCTAGGAGTACCTACTAAAATGGGTCAGGAAGTAGCTTTGGTTTGTTAATCTTTGATCTCAGAATATAAGAAATTCATTAAAGCAAGTATAGGATCAAACAGCAACAATTTTTGTTAACTTCATTAAGCCTGGCAAATACTTGGCTTCCTTAAGCCACTAATTCCTTAAGGACCCTTGTATATCTTGGGTCCATCGTCTTTCAAAGCTGCCTTCTTCATGGTCAGGCTCTGGGCTGCTCTGTGTCTCAGGAGCAGAATGAAGTGTGTTGCTGTGACCTACATACCATTCTTTCTTGGTCTTAGCCTTCGTTAATTGTAAACTAAGATCTAGAGTACCAGGGCTTTCAGCATAAGGCCAATTTATATAAACCTGATTTAATCCTGTTCTCAGATCTGTACTCTGAATGATTGGTTCTGAGAATATATGATATTAGAGGTAAATCTAGAAATTAATGAATCATAATATTTTGTTTTTGATATATTAGTAACATGAATAAAAGTGTGTCACAGTTAATCTCATTGATAAATCTTAATACCTTGTAGTTTTAGTTTTAGTCTTCTTGTGATTTTTTTCCACTTCCATAAATATTAGAATGCATATATTTTTGATATTTTTTATAGGTCCACCTGTATATTTTAGGCCCAAATTATTGCTTTCCCAGTAGCATCATTTGAACTTGAAGTAAGGCTTGAGGGGGGAAAAAGACAAGGATCCCAGTGGGATCACACTCTAGTAAAAGGCCTACTAAGTGTTATTATATAGTATGAAATTTGTGGAATCTGTATAAGTGGACTTGATTTTATTTATCCTGCATATGCTGCTTAAGTCCACTTACAGATTAATCATACTTTTAGCCATGTATTTTTAATATGCCTTTTCAATTAAAATTACATATTTGAAATTAGATCTGAAAAATAGCACAATCATTGTTAATAATTTTATTTTATGTAGGGAAAATGTTATTTATATTATTAATTAATTCACTATTAACTAACAATGCTGAAGATTTAATTGGTGAAACTCTTGATGGTGACTTCTATGAATTTGTTCTCTAGCCAGGCCCAAACTGCAATAATCCATTCACTCAACTGGAAGGGAGATATCAAGAATATTCCAGACACATTTCCTTTGGTAGTAACCTGATTACCTTTTCACCTCTAAGCCCTTCCTGTGGAAAACAACCAGAAGAATTTTGAATTTAAAAATAAATCCAAACATCTTTCTTCATATTATCAATGCTGTGATATATTCTTAGACTATTGAAAATTTCGAGAATATATGTTTGTGTTCAATTCACTTATATAGTATCATATAATGTTTTTAATAATCAGTGTTCATTAAAGTGTCTTTTAGATTATGATACTCTTTCTCAAGGGAAGTGGGAATATTTTGTACATTAACCATGCAGAATAAAAAATGTACCGTGTCTTGCTCTCTTATTTATTTTTTTCATTTTTTTTATTTCTGCATATTATGGGGGTACAAATGTTTAGGTTATGTTGCCCTTGCCCCCCACCCCCTTGCTCTCTTGTTTAAAATGTATAAGCCTAACGCTAAGCATACTTACTTAGAGCTTATAAACGTTCTTTAGTGTAATGGAAATATAGTAAACTTTGACAGAATTATTTCCTTCCTTTTACGCTTTGTTCTTAGTTTGAACTCCTAAATATGTTAATATTGAACAGCTTTGGGTACTGCATTTTAGAGGGTATACTGAATTTCTTTATATGAGCTTTCTGGATTTTGAAATCAGTATATACGCTGCAGTTTAAAATGGCTGAATTATCAGAGGTGCCCATTAAATCCTTTCCTTTTTCTTTTCCTCTTGATATAGCCAATAGCCATTGAAAGAAATACCTTTTTCTCTTGAAAAGAATCGTGTCAGGCTGGGCGAGGTATCTCATGCCTATAATCCTAGCACTCTGGGAGGCCGAGGAGGGAGGATCGCTTGAGGGCAGGTTGGAGAACAGCCTGAGCAAGAGTGAGACCCTGTCTCTGCTAAAAATAGAAAAAATTAGCCAGATGACTAAAAATAGAAAAAAAAAAAATAGCTGGGTGTGGTGGCAGGTGTCTGTAGTCCCAGCTACTCGGGAGGCTGAGGCAGGAGGATCGCTTGAGCCCAGGAGTTTGAGGTTGCTGTAAGCTAGGCTGACACCATGGCACTCTAGCCTGGGCAACAGAGCGAGACTCTGTCTCAAAAAATAATAATAACAATTAAAAAAAAATAATAGTATCATCACATAGTATGTTCAAAATATTTTCTCTCTTTTTTTTTTTGTTAACATAGGAGATCGAGTTTATTCAAAAAGTATTTACTGAGCCCTTTACTATGTGCCAGGCACTATTTTAGGCGCTGGGAATGTATTGTATTGATTAAAAACATACAAAGTTCCTGTCTTCATTGTGCTTATACTCTAGAGGAAGGATACAAGACAATAAACATAATAATAAGTAAGTAAATTACATAGTAAGTTAGAAGGTGATAAGTACTATGATACAACAAAATAGAGCAGTTGTGAGAATGAACGACAAGTTTTATCTGGAAATTTTCCAAAACCAGAAGAGGAAAAATTAAACTTCTATCTTGGAAAGTCTCTCTCTCTCTGTATATATCTCCATACATAACAAAAGAACGTATTTCTGCCTCTTTAATGTTTCTGGGATTTTCAAGCAAGAAATCAAAGGGATTTAAAAACATGAAAGTAGAACTGAAAACTAGGAAGGGTAACTTTCATAAAATAGGTGCTTTAATACAGAGTTCTTGAAGCAGTGGAATCCCTGCGTACTGCAGCAGTAGAGTGCAGTAGTAGGACCTTCCACAGTTCTACAATTCCACGATTCTGGTCACACTGCCACCCACAGTGGCTCTGAAAAGTCAAGTCAGCTGGAAAAAGGCTGCTAGGGACAGACAATGTGGAAGAACTGAAACAGCTTTTTGAGATTTTTTTATTTCCATTTCCTTTTCAAAATACAGCACCCTATTCTTTTTTATTTTGTTAAAGAAGAAGGGTGGGTTCATTAAAAAGGAAAACTAAAAAAAAAAAAGAAAAACAGGAATACTCACATTTCCAACTCCATCTCCTCTCTCAAATTGTGTAAGATGCACACATGTTTATTGTATATCAGTAAACCTAGCTCTTTCCACACTGTTATCAGAGGCTGACACTAAACTACCAGGTAGATTTTGTTCCTTTGATTTAAATTCAAATTCCATTCCAACAAAGCAACCGAAACAACTAATATCTAGCTTTAGCTTCTGGGGAATTAGGTTCTCCAGGTAAGAAAGGAAAATAGAGAAAAAATGGTGTTGTTATCTTTGTTGAGAAAGTCATTATTGTCAGCAAAATGGGGCAGAGGCAGAAAATCCAGGTTGCAGGACTGGGAAAAAGGAATGTCTGCCCCATGGGACACCTATAAATCGATCACTATGACAGCAGCCCTTTTTAGAGGTAATAATGTCATTAGGTTGTGATAATTCTCCAGAAACCCCACCAGCCGTGGATTAAGAACATCTGGAAACTTTTTTTTTTTTTTTTTTTTTTTGAGACAGAGTCTCACTCTTTTGCCGGGGCTAGAGTGAGTGCCGTGGCGTCAGCCTAGCTCACAGCAACCTCAAACTCCTGGGCTCAAGCGATCCTTCTACCTCAGCCTCCCGAGTAGCTGGGACTACAGGCATGTGCCACCATGCCCGGCTAATTTTTTCTATATATATATGTATTTTTTTTAGTTGTCCAGATAATTTCTTTCTATTTTTTGGTAGAGACCGGGGGTCTCACTCTTGCTCAAGCTGGTCTCGAACTCCTGACCTGGAGCGATCCACCCGCCTCGGCCTCCCAGAATGCTAGGATTACAGGCGTGAGCCACCGCGCCCGGCCTGGAAATTGTTTTGGCTTGTTAAGGCTTCCATGATGCCTCTCAATCAGCCACCATTTTCTTTTTTCTTTGCAAACCTCTTCCTTTCAAATCAGGAAGTACACATAAAGTGCAAGTAAGATTCGCCCCCTCTCCTGTGCTCCTAGGCTCTTGTCTTGATAGCCAGTATTACCAAATCTATCAATAAAAGTGCTGGCCAACTAGGATGTCTGCAGGAATTTCTGAAGTGAGGAAATAAGTTCATCTGGCAAAGAGAGCATCTGCCGGTCAAAGCAGTCTTGGCAAGAAAACATGAAGTACCACATGTAAGACAGGGATGTGAACCATGCAAACAGTAGGGGAAGTTTGTCGTCACTGAAGAGGCCATCTTTGGATCTCAACTGTTAAAGCAAATTCAGGAACTGTTACTAAAATGAGCAAGGCCAGCGAATTTCAGAGCACAGTCAATCTTCAGTGAGGGCAGATTCAGTTTTCCTAGTTAAATTCCTGAATTTCTTTTTGGCTTCTGCCCTTTCTTCAGCATCAAAGTACCAAACAGTCATAGCGTATCTGGTCGCATAGGAAGGCTGAACTTCATGTGGGTTCCTGCGATCTGACCGGAAGAATAGGAGTCTGTCAAAAATGGGCTCCACGTCTGCTACGAATGATTTCCCTTCTGGAAGTATCCTCAGGATCCCACTATGTAGCTTGGCATCCCAATTCTTGTTCAGATAGCAGATGCAGGTGATGCAGCGGCCATCACCGTTGGGGTTGTCCACATGGCGAACATAACCTGTTCCATTTCCTGAATAGCAAGCCTCCATTGCCTTAGACCTCTCCTTGACGTAGTATTTGCCCAGCCGGGTCCCGTAGTATAGGACCAGCCAGTCGATGAGGGACAGGAGGAAGCTGATGGCCTCGTAACCCTCCTCGTTGCCCCCGATCCACGTGATCTGGTCTCCCTGCAGGTGCCGCTTGGAGACACCGGCACGCCGCCCGGCTAGCTGGCTGTCCCACAGGGCCCCATTGCAGTACAGCTGTTTGACGCGCTGCAGGACGCGGCTGCCCACCACTTCGCCCAGGAAGTTGTCCAGGTAGCAGAAACCGACCTCGTGCAGACAGGGCACTCCAGGGCGATTTTTTCCAGATCCAGTCTCATGATGTGTCCCAGGGGCATCTCGCCCGCAGAGCCGAGGTCCGGGACCTCCAGCGTGCACCCAGAGAGGGAACGACCTGCACGAGCGCAAAGCCCAAGCTCGGGGAGCGTGGCCTGGGGTTCAGCAACGGGCGGCGGCCACGGTCCCCGAGCCACCGCAGTGCCGGGGACAGGGGAAAGTTGCTCACAACTCTGGGGAGAAGTGATCCCCGGTTCAGGGACCAGCGGAAGTAGTGCGGGGCCCGACTGGCTGAGCCAGGAGTCGAAGGGCTCCTTTTGGAGATGCGAAGCCACCATTGCTGCCAAAATATTTTCTCTTTTATAAAAATCTTTTTTATTTTATTAAATTTTTTTTCTTTTGCCAGTCCAGTTTAGCAGTGGGGGGTTGAATACCAACTTTAGTGACACTAATGTTAGTAAGTTCTGATAACCCACTACCATTGGACCAGTCTAAAAAACTATAGGATCGCAGAAGACAGAGCCATCAGAATAACGTAGTACCAAGAAGACTCAGAGTAACTAAAGCTTTTAACCAGATCTGGGACCAATTATTTGTCTGAAAATGAATTTCAGGGTTGGAGGCCTTCACTAAACAAGCAGGAACTTTATGGATATCCCTTTAAGATTAGGAGCTTTCAAATAAGGAAAGAAAACACATCTTCTTTTGTTGTCAGAGGAAGATACGTTATGCTTGTGGAAAAGATGGTATTTATTATGAAATCCATGTGAGCTGTCGGAAGGCTATGTGAGGTACTGGCATAGAAGAATGTTCTCAGAATGCCTAGTTTTAGCAAAAGATAAATGTAGCTTTAATAGCCCATTAATGAGTAATTCAAATAAGCCATATAGGAAAAAAAAGAAATATACTTAAAAGGGTTTCTAAGGGCCCGGGGCCATGAAACCTGTAAGATTGGTACAAAGTAAACCAAGACTTACAGTCTATACAAAGCAATATTCAACACAACAATAAAATAATTGTTTGCCCCTCAAAAATAAAGATTAAAATAAGACAATGTTAGTAAACATGATTTTTGTGGGTAAGTTTAATAAAATATACCGCTGAATCATTTACAAAACTTTCATCTATTAAGGTAGTCATGGGCCCTGGGCCCTGAGAAAACCCTAACTTATGTATATTTTTTTTTCTGTATGGCTTGTTTGAATTATTCAAATAAGTAATGTACTCAAACTGGCTTAACAGTAAGGAAATTTATGATTTCATGAATTCCCAGCGTGATTCCAGGCTCTTTACAATCAACAGCTCAATGATGCCATCAAGGTCCAACGTTCTATCCATAGTTCATTCTGTTATCCTTGGTGTTGGCTTCTGCTCTAAGGCTGGGTCCTTTTGGGGTCACAGGATGGCTGCTAGTGGCAATCAGAGGTACATCTTTCCCTTTGGACTGGTTAAACCAACTAATACCATATACCCATCTGCAGGTCAATGAACCAACAGGAGATTGGCTTAAATTAATCAGGATTCCCTATTGAATCTAGAATCATACCTGATTAAAAACCATCAATGTCCCCTACAACTAGAATAGTGTTCATGAGCTGTTGAACTCCAGAATTATGAGGTATTAGGAAAATCTAAAGAGACAAATTGAAACAAAACTGCTTGGTAGAACAAGAGTCTTTCCAAAATAGAAAAAAAACCAGAATTTCCATTTATTGAGGACCTACATTTATTGAGGACAGCCCTTTACAAACAATATTTTACTTAATGTTACAATAACCCTGCAAGAGATGCATGAGTTTTACAGACAAAGGGACCAAGGCTCGGAGGATTTAAGCAATTTTGTATAAACTAAGTTCTCTCTTCCCCAAAGCTATGTTCTTCCATTTAATCATATAAGTAGGTAACAGTCAAGACCAGAATGTTGGGGTAAGGAATTTACATAGTTTTTGAAATGTGATGTGCTGCCCAAATCCCTCTTTAGGGCCAAAAAATTTAATCCTTCAGCTGCTGGAAGTACTGCTGGCAGACAGCCCTCAGCTGTCATCCCATGAGTATTGTGCTGCTGCAGCTGAAGAGAGCCACTTTACCCAAGGTCACACCATTTCCCAGATATCCTGTATTCAGTGATTGATTGAAGTGGGGCTATAAAGGGCTGACAACACTTCACAACTCTGACGTGTCATCCCAGCTTCAGCGCTCCCCCTAAGGTAGACTAAGACATTGTCCAGTTGTGTTCTTCTTGTCCCTACAGGTGTGGATTGCAAGGACACACGCTCACAAGTCTCTTGCATCCTAATCTCTTTGCTTCCTGGGAAACCTAAACTGTGACAATTACCAATTTAACGGATTTGAGAAGATGGGATTGTAGAAATAATAATAGATAAAATAACAGTATGACTTTCTATAAGATGAAATGCTGTGATCACATCCTCATTTTAGAATTGTATTAATCTTTGGGCTTGCTGGTATTAAGGTATTTAGAATGATGGTGATAGGAACAATTAAATTTTGAAAGCTGACTATATATCTAATTAAAATACTACTTCTTTTTCTTTTACATGTCTGGAGGTTTCATAAAAACCAAAAGAACCTATAGAGAAATAATCTCTTATTGGTGTCAAATACTGATTTGAAAGCAGTATACTTTACAGAGATAAAATAGGATTTCAAAAGAAATATACCAGAATGCTAACAGTAATTGTCGGTGGTTATAGGTCATCTATGGGGGTACATAAACTTTCTGCTTTTCTCATTTTCTGAATGTGTTATATTAATATTTCCTTAAGAAAATGAAGGAATAATCTCCCTGTGGCATCTCCTGGTTTCTATGAAACTCTGGAAGAGAGGATAATTTGGGGGTAGTATTTACTTTCTCCTTTAAAAAAAATTTAGCAAGTATAGAAAACTTTGGGAGGTCCTAATGCAATATTAACATTGCTACATATTTCTTTTTCCATTGTGCATTATCTAGAATAAACTGCTCTAATTAAATAACAAAGACAGGTAGCTCTTAGCTTAAGAATATTTATTAAATGGATGACTTACAAGAATATTGAGGAATAAATGTAAAATTTTTCTCTCATAGTGAACATGAAGCTTTTATGTGTATAAGGTTTAAATTCAATTTTGTTTTTTAAAAAAAGTTGCTGCT
>CAUYSK010121615.1:0-17790 GCA_963575035.1 Avahi laniger | reverse complement strand
TACTTGGGACTACAGGCATGCACCACCGTGCTCGGCCAATTTTTTCTATTTTTAGTAGAGATGAAGTCTTGCTCTTGCTCAGGCTGGTCTTGAACTCCTGAGCTCAAGTGAACCTCCCACCTTGGCCTCCCAGAGTACTAGGATTATAGGCATGAGCCACGGCACCTGGCCTGGACCACTTCTTGCAAGGAAAAATATTCAATTCCCAACAAACTGTGGAAAATGCCTTTCATAATTTCATCACTACTCACTCTCCAGGCTTCTTCACTGCTGGTATAAGCAAGCTACCATTAAGATGGCAAAACTGTGTTGATAGTTTAGATGCATACTTTGATTAATTGTCCTGCTTCTTGTTTAAGACATAATAAACTAAATTTTTGATTCAAAATCAGATATTTTATATTTATTGGCTTAAATATTAATAGTTTTCATTTGTTTTTTTCTGGAAAAGGTGTGTAAAACCTCTGCAATTCAAAAAGTTCCGTTGGGAGCGAGGAAGAACGAACAAATAACTTTACAGTTTCAGTCAATATTCTTTCTCTCCATGATGAAAACAAAAGAAGGTTAATTTCTCTCCATCATTGACTTACCAAGACTCTCCAAAAAACCACCTGGAAGACAAGATTTTCATGGGTCCGATTCACCCAGAGCTTAGGTAGAGAAGTCTCTTTTTTTCATTTGATATAGAGCATGGAAGCTCCTTAATCTGTGGTAGTGGAAAGAATGGTGGTGTCAGAATAATTATTTTCTTTAATCTCAGGAAAAGCTTTAAAGCATTATAAAGATAACTCTGTCCTGAAAAAAAGTCAAAAAACGGATGGAAAGATAGGGACAAGTTGTTCTTTGGGGCAAATATACCAGTTCTTGGACTACTCAAAAATACTGACTAGTTTTTTATGGTATATGGACCTTGTTTGGAAACAAGATGCTATTATTTCTTCCACTTAAGAAGAGATGCAAATCAATTATTTTAATACAGCAGATGCTAAGACTGCTGGGACAGGAAGCATAAATTATGGAGGTGGGTCACTGGAAATAAAGGTGAAGAGGACCAACACTTCTTCTAGCCTCTATTTCCTTGGTCTGGATAGTCTAGTTATGGGGGATATACCACTTTATATTAGATGTAGATTTAGCACATATGCTTGATTCAGGGGGACAGCATTCCAACATGATAGGTGCTTTCCTCAAGTTTCAACCTTAGTTGTGTTTTAAATAAAACATTCAAGGTTCTATCGGACCATCTGCTTATAGATTATCAAACAAATTGTAAAATTAGGAGATCCCGTGACATTAAGCCTATTGGTATGTCTGCTTTGCCATGGCATTTGTCTCTTAGTTCTAGGATATTTTGCATGCTACAGTCCAGGAACTATGTAATCTCCATGCAAATCTGGCTTTCTTTTGAATACCTTAATAACTGGGTCAGCAGTATTCCAAAAAGTAGTGTATGCTACTCCAAAATCCAGAGAGGTCTGGCATATTGTGCAACATTTTTAATGATAGAAGATGCAGGCAGCAACAATTTTTCCTATTTCTTGGAGTGGATTTGTCAGCATTTTCCATCATTAGACCTTCCTGAAAAAAACTTCTTTTATTTAATAAGCCTTTAGATTTTTATAACATATAACTTCCACCTTCTTGAATGCATGTGTCTCTCTAGAGAAACTATTCTTCTGTTTTTCTATTCAATTGGTACAATTAAAATTTTGACATTCTGTATGATCAGAATGTCAAAATAATAAAGGTCACTATGTTGTACATTATAACAGAGAATAAGAGAGTCAACACTGGACAAAGTGAAAGTGATAAATTTGTGTTGTAATCTTTCTACGTAATTTTAAACTGCTTTTCATTCTCCCCACTAATAGGAATTAGGAAGAAAATCAGTAGATAGTCACCAAATGCCAGGACTAGTGTTGAGATGACCCTGCAAAAATACAATGCTATTTATCTAGGTTTGGGGATTAGCACACTCTTGAGTCTGTGGTGTTCCACTGTCATCTGCCATGATTATCCTGTTTTGGCATAAGCCATAATGCTGACTGGAGATGTGATTGTGGCCATGTCCATTTCATCCTTCAGATCTTTGGTGTTGCTAATAATCTCTGCAATTCCTCATCTCATTCCTGTCTTGGCTGGAAGGACAGTTGAGGGGCATCGAATCTTTCCTACCATTAAAGAGCCTTTAATTCCTGGGTTAGAAGATTCAACAAAAATTTTAATTCAAATGCTAAATATGCAATTCTAATTATATATTTGTGAACTAGGAAAATAATCAAACAGTGATTCCAGAAATCTATGGGACTTACTAAGAGATGAACTTGGACCCCAGCTCCATTTATTACCTGAAATTTATGAACCCCAATTCTAGTGAGAGGTTTTTGATGGCTTGTTGAATTCCTTGGTTTCAATTTCAGCTCAGATGTATAGCTCATTATATGAAAGACATCCTAGAAGATGGCACCCAATGATTTCTACTTCTTGATAGTTACACATTTGTCTAACCCCCTCTCCTTGAGTTGGGCTGAGCCTAGTTACTCACTTCTAATGAAAAAAATATGGCAAAAGTGATGTGATTCACTTTTGAAATTAGATAACAAAGAATTTGAGGCTTCCATCCTAGATGCCCGCACATCCCCTCTTGTTTGCTTGCTCTAAAGTAAACAAGTTGCCACATTTTCTAGTTGCCTTGTGAAAAGGCTTACATGAAAGGAACTAAGATAAGCCTCTGAAAAACAGTCTGCAAGGAAATGAGTTCCTCAGTGCAAAAGACTACAAGAAATAAAATCCCGCCAACAATCACGTGAGTGAAGTTGGAAGTAGGTTTTATATTCCTTTGACTATTTGTTCGGTGTTTTATTAAAAATTTAACAACCAGAATTGTGAATGTAGCTCTGAAATGAATTTTAGTTGATAATTTTATTTATATTTTGGTTATGTTAACAAATAAGACAAAAGTAAAACCACAAAGATAGATGTCAGATCTTCTTGTTTTCATCAATAACATTCTTGATAAACTTGACAATAATTTTAAAATATTTTAGGACTATTCCTTCAAATATTTTTATGCTACTTACAAGGTAACAAATATTAATAAGACATCTTCTAAATTTAATCTGCATTAACGTTTTTCTTCATCACTTAAGTCTAGACAATCAACATAATAACAGATCAAGCCATGATTTGTACCATTTGTGGTATCCTCCCACTCTGGCTGATTTCAAGCTACCAGTACATTATCATTGATCATGGAGTTGGGAAGTTCTGTTCAGTACCACAATATTTTTTAGCATTTCTGCTGAACAGATACAATAGATATAAACAATCTTTAAAGATAATATCAAAATGTAATAAATTATTAGGAAATATGAGTTTCGAATTTTTGTTATCTTTTTGGTTGATATTATTTAGATGTGGATTTATATAATTTAACTGTGACTGTTGCTTCAGTTTTACAATTGTCTCACATCATTTCTGAAATTTTATGTTGCTGTCGATTCACATAGGCAAGATGAACCCGCAGCCAAAAGGCTAATAATGCCAAGTACCAAGAGGTTATGAAAAAGTTTATTACACACATAATGAGGCTTTCTGGGAGGACCAGGGCAGGTTCCCAAGCAGGTATGACAGTGGCTTGAGAGAGCAGGGGAATGTCAGCCTGGCTGACTTTTATGGATGGGGGTTGGGTGTAGGGTGAAGATTTCCTTATGCAGTCCAGGGCTTGCATTGCATGAATTGCTTCCCAGTGCCAAAGCAGAAAGCATCCAAAATTTTTTCTTGGCTTACCCAGATGTGGGGCAGAAAAGGAAGGGTGGTTGCTGAGGCTTGAAAGCTGTTAGGAATGAAACATCAAAATAATGTCAGATTCTTGATAATCAGCTTTTATGGGTTATTATGAGCCAGTTCCAGCACACCACAGCTTGTGTGTGAATTGGCAAGATTGTGCAGATGATCTCAAATCAAAGACATGTTTTGAATCTATTTAACTATCATTAAAACTTTTGCTCCAACTGCTGAATTTGATACTAATTTTTCAACACCTAATGTTCAATGAACTATTTTATTACTTTTTGCAACTAAAACATCATATCTTTGTTATTTTTTCAATAGAAACTAATTTTTCTATAAATTCCTCAATCATATAAACTGATTTTTGTGTTCTGGGGTACATAAAATTTTTTAGCAGTATCAGGATCATGATTCAATAATAGTTTTCACATTTATATTTTTTATTTTCATAAGCCTAGACTAGTATTAAAAAAATCAAATGAAACCGAATTCCTTTGTTTACCTTTAAAGCTATTAATTTATTCAAGTATTTCAAGCATGATGCTTGGTTCACATATGGTACATTAAAATGTAAATTAAACTTGTATCTAAAAATACAAATTTTGTATTTCTTATGTGAGAGATAGTTAAATTAAATGATCTTGACCAAGTTTAACTTACATAAATATTATTCAAATATATTTTCCAAAAAGTACTGAATATATGCAATCTATTTTAACCTGATTTTCATGACACAGAGAAGATACATTTAGCTACCTCAACAACTTATTAGAGCGCAGGTCAGATTCATATTATTTCTTAAAGGATAACCTATAATATTAAATAAAAAAGACTTGGATTATGGTAATTAAATTATGTGAGCTGTGCCGATTGGAGCACATTAATTACACGGAAAAATAAAGTAGGAAGAGTCACAGTAAAATATTTCACTGAAAGAATTATCTTTTAAGTAAGATAATATTTATTACAATTTTAAAGAAACATGAAAAAACAGAGTTTGGAGTAGTTAAGCACAATATTTTGCCATGAAGTGTTTAATATCTATTTATCTTCTAAAATTAAGTTAGTAAAATCATTGTCTTTTAAGATTTTACTCAAAAAAGACTTAGAGACATATGGGAGTTGACAGATTTGGGAATAAGGAAAAGCATATAAACTTACTCAATATTTAATGAGTATAATAAAATTTTATTCTTAATTTCAGAAATACATTTTATTGCCTTATTCTCTTACCTCTAAAACATATGCCTATTTGGCTGTTAGTAATAATATTTCAAATAGTATTAGCATATTCATTTATTTCTATTAAGAAATTATTTCGAACATTTCTTTCAAAATAATATCTAAGTTCCTAATCAATTAGAAACCTCTAGGCTATTGTTGACATGCATTTGGAAACCATTCGCTAATTATAACATACTTACATTCCCTTTATAAATTATATTTAGATGAATATGACATTTTTTCCTGTCAAGTAAGGATTAATAATGCCTTGAAAATTAATTAAAGTCATATTATTGGTGAATGTCAGTGCAGGCCATGAATTTCTAGAGATGTAATATATTTTTATATATGTGTCTTATATAATACATAAATTATATAAGATACATATCTAGATATCATCTTACTATGTAGCACATAGGATACCATAATAAATAATATAGATTACATATAATTTTAAAAAATATTGTTTATATTATACTACTTAAGATCACAATACAATACAATAACAAATATTTATGATGTATCTGTTGATTCTTAGAAATAATTAGATTTATATTCAGAAGAATATCTAATTTTTTTTTTAGGATAATGCCAGCAAAAATTCCACAATATTAACTAAATATTATATAAATATGGATCATTATGCATGAATTTCATACACATAGATAATACTTAAGATTTGAGCCTTATTAAGTTTGGTAACAAAGTTATTTTATTACTTTTCAAACTAGCAGTTGGATATTAGAGCATGTGAATACTTTTATTAAAATACATGGAAAATATAAAAATATTACTTTGGTGAGTAGGCTCATGGATTACAATATATACAATAATTTCATGTTACAAAACCTGCAGGCATCTATAAACCAATGATATTTACTTGTAAATAATTGGGAATTGGAACAACTTAAATAAATCCTGGCACTGTTCTAAGGCTTTATGCAAGGAGAGAAATCTTTACTTCTGTGGCAAATCATCTTTCTTGCCGCCAATAAAATTATCAAGTGGGAAGAAAATCAACATTATGTTTGAATATATTAAAAAATTCAGATAAACAAAATTAAATTATACGTCTTGAATATATCTAAATTATTGTTAAGAAAGTCAGTATATAAATGCAGAAGAGTGAGAAACACTTCCTGCTATGAGAAAAAAAATTTTCTTTTGAAATTTATCTCATTTAAATTCTACTAGATTAAAGGATGGTTTAAATCAAACATGTATAAATGTGTAATTAAATCTCCTTTAACTCCCATATTCCTTGCATATTTTCAAGTGATTTAATCAATACTTGGCTAGGTGACAGATGTTAGCATTAATGGATCATATGGTGTTATTATAATAGTATCTATAAATAGACAACAAAATAATAAAAATTTCATACTGAGCACCAATTCCTTAAATTCTAACTTTGAAGATGATTGCTGTCTTTGAATATAAGTTATTAAAAATAACATTTTGTCTTAAAACTCTCTATTCAAAGAGTTCAGTTTTATATAGCATTCCTATTTTTAAAATATTTATAAGTAGTCATGATAAAAGATGTGGAGGATTTAATTCCCCATGGGTATAATCATATTGGTATGACAAACATTTACCCCAACAATCTGAAATCTATTAGGATATAAATATATCTTGAATACTTTCATGTTTCCTTAATGCACTTAAGAAAAAAACTTTAATAGAATCAACTTTTTAGAGCTGTGTATCAGAAATAGAACATCTGATGTTAGCATAGTACCTTGGTAAGGAGAACTACAACCCTGAGGAAATTACTAGGACACATGTAGAGTTTATTCTCTCACTTATTTTTTCTGCCATGACAGTAATCACTGGGATCCAAATAAGAAAATATTTTTGGAAAAGATATCCTCATACATGTAACCTATTTTATAAGTATGGACTGTTCAATAAAGGACAGAATATGATTTACTTTTCCCTTAAGCAAAATCGCCCTTAAATTTTTTATAAATTTCAAACTTCCACAAATATAAGTCCATGTCCTAGAGCACGATCATCATTCTAAACATTGCCACAAATCAAATTTAATAAATCATATTTTCCTTTCCTACCAAATTGGAAGAAATTGGAGACATGAATAACTCGATTTTAGAAGTGAACTTTTAAAGTTAACTGGAGAGAAAAAAAAATGCTTTTTGCTCTTTTTCTGGAATTGAAATGTCTCCTATGTGCTGCTTATACTCCATCTATCCATATAAAATTGATTTACTATCTAAACTTTTCTTCTGCAAAGTACTTTAAAATTTTGTCTTCATCTCTAAGACATAATGATAGGTCTAGGATGTTTTAAGATTTGTGCTGGTCCACATGAAAGACTTCCATGTAATACACCCAGAGGAGCAGTATTGCCAAATACAAAGAGCTTAAGACCCAAGGACCTGACTTAATATGATCCAAAAGAAAAGAGAATTATAAACCACAAGCCCCTGTATTTATTTTTTTAACATTTTAATTAAATTGATTCAAGTGTGATACTTTAAATATTGAAAATACAGAGATGTTGAAAGGAGGTATATATGTTGAAAGGAGGTTATATAGCCTAAATGTAATCCTGTTAACATATTGAGATACTAATTTTTAGTATTTAATGAATAAAGTATAATTTTACTTAAAAACAGTATAATCTTATTTAGTTACATTTTTCATTGTGTTTTTAAACCCCTTGAGGAGAGATTTTCCATTATCCTCTATTTATATATTAAGTTAAATAAAATCACAATGAATTTGTTCTTGTTAAGATTTAATCAATTGCCTTTATGAAAGGACAATCTAGTCATGCCACTTTCTTTTGATGAAATTCATCATATGTTACCCACAAAAATGGCACCTTCAGTGTTTGAGAAAAGAGCAGAAGTAGGAAGGTAATTCTCTGATCTACTCCTGCCTTTCTTTCCTGAAGAAGGTCATAGAATAATTTTCTACCCTCCCGCCAATGTTGGTCACAAGATTTTCGTTGAGAGTTACTCTCCCTATACCTGAAGAAGAGGAACATTTATCCTCAAAGAGAGATGCCAAGAAGAATCTGAAATAACAGGTCTTTCTAAGTTCCCTTTTGTCCTCTAATTATGCTTCTGAACAACTGTCCACAAAAATATACAGTTTTTCCTTCTTCTTTGAATCTTTGCTTCTGAAAGTTCTCATGTCACATAAAAATTTTATTAAATAAATTTGTATATTTTTCTCTTGTTAACCTGTCTTTTATTATAAGTGTCTCAGCCATAAACCTAGTGACATGTAAGAAATCTTTTCTCCCCTATATTTTATGTGATCATTTGTACATCCAGTTTAATACATGGTTTTCTGAGAAAAATGACTGTACGAATAAATCTTGGAAACATTACAAATTATTTGTGTTGATAACCTCTTACATAATCTACCAGATATTTTACATCTTCCCCATTCCCATACATTTTTTGTTTTGGTTAACTTTTTATTGGTTTATTGAGTATTCAAAAATACTTTTAAGGGATTTGTATGTGTCATATCTGCAAAGTTCTCATATCTGAGAACGGTTTTCTGTCACTTCAATTCATGGGAAAAAAGTCCTAATTTTGTATTCTTGGACCACATATTTTTCCTTCACCTCTGCAAATACCGCTCCAGTTTTCTTCTGATACTTAACAGAGCAGACAAAATGATCCTACATCATGGCAATTTTATTTTTTTTAAGTAAGCATTTTAAAATTATTCTACCAGGATACTTAAAGCATTTTATCTCCATTTTAATTATTATATAAATTATGAACATGGAGGAAATATCTTCTGATGAGAAACTTCAATGTTCTGTCTTATTTTATAGTCATTATCTTTATTACCCTAGACAGTAAAATCTGCTCATAGGGAGATACTATCTCTATCTTCCAAGGCTTCATACTATATAAATATTCTTGAAAAAACAGACTGGGGCAAAAAAGCTGGTAATGCTTTTGTTTAGAATATATGCAAAAAAAGAGAGACAAAAGGATAATTTTCTTTCTACATATACTTAAAAGTATATTGCTTGTTCAAACAACATTAAACATCTCTCCTGACTAGCAGTGCTAGATGAAGCAATTAATACCTTTATACTATTCTTTGTCACACTCTCCTTTCCTTTTCATGTGCTCTGACATTCTTATTTTCCCTACTGCATTATAAATATTTATGCTGTTGACAGTATCCTCTTCAGTTATATTTTAGCATGCTTTGTTTTGGTTCATGATTTGAGAAAATCTAGAGATAATTGATTAAGTATTTAATCTGTCTCCATTTCCTTATTAGTCCTTGCATTTCTGCAAGTCCTCATTAAAGAGAGAGGACAAAATCCCCTTAGTAGTTAAGAAGGTTCAACACATTTCTCCTCAATATCTGTAGTTGGGGAGCAAGGTTATTGCACCACTTTGAGTCCAATTTAGATGTGTGGCACTATGTCACCTATTGAGCTCCAAGTGATGTGAGATGTGATTTTATCAGTCTTCAGGTGGAGCACATGAAAACTGAAACCTCAAGTGCTCTGTGCTAACAGGTGTTGGGACTTACAAAACAATACCCCCAAATAAAGGCTTCAGCAGCAGTGTCAGAGCAAATGTTTTTCTCTGATCTTCTCCTGCCCTCCTGTCTCTCAGTCCCATTCTCCCCAAGGATAGTCATAGAAAATAGAATCCCTCTTCCCCAAGGCATGTCACAGAAACCAGAACTTTTTATTTTTGTTTGTTTAACCAAAACCAGCCATAAAACCTAAAAATATTACTTTAATTTTCCTTATACCTTTCTGTGTAAAAATTAGTGATAAAAAAAAATTATCTGATCTACCTGGTTTGACTATAGGTCATAAGACCCTCATTCCAGAAAGGGTCCTGCCCCACACCCAGAGGGAAGGAATAAATGTTGAGAGAGGCCAAGAAGAATCTAGACAGATAGGCCTTGTTGGCTTTCCCCACTCAGTCTATTAACATTAGGTCATACTCTTTTTTGTTCAATCATACTTCCTCATGGCTCTCCATACTTTGTTGAACCTAAATATAAAAATGGACAATTTCCCCTATATCTTTGGGTCTTCATTCTGAAGTCTCTCATATATATACATTAAACAAATCTGTATGCCTTTTCTTCTATTAATCTGCCTTATGTCAGTGATTTTCCATGAAACTAGAGGACCAAGGGGAATGTTTCCCTTGGCTACTATATAGGACTGTTTATGTCTACATCCAGAGATTGTTGTCGTTACCGTATCTCAAGATATAGACTAAACTATTGAAAACTTTTTACTCTCTGTGCAGTGGTTTTCTGAAAATTTAACAATAGCATCATTTTTTTGCTGGTAAAGACTCTTGCTGAATGAGAAAAGGTAAAGCATGATGAAGGATAAGTGGTCTACCTCTCTATAGGCAGATGATCGAGAATAGGACAACAATTGTATTTATTGATTTAATTTCATCAGTTTGAACAGATCTTGGAATTTCATCTTAGTTTCACCATTTGCTGTTGGAATGCTTTAATAGTTTACATCAGTATTTTCATGTAAGATGTATTTATATCTATACTAAAGTTTGTTTTCAGATTGAAAGGATGGCCTTGCTAGTGAAATAACAACAAAGTTATCTAGTTTCTGAGTAAGCACTAAGATCAATAATATGAGCTGTCTTGCTAGCAGGCATCCCACAGAGTTCTGTTTTCACAACATCTGAAAAGAGCTGAGCAGACACAGAGGAAATGTAAATTCTTCTTTTTTACATTTGCCAGACCTATTTGCTTTATTGCTTTAAAGAGTTCTTGAGCTCCAGCTGGGTGTACAGCTTCAGGCCTTAGTTCCCGCCCAAAAACATATCTCAAGGGCAGGAACACAGACGAGATCTTTCACATCCCACAGCTGCTTCTGTTATCAGCCCATTGCTAAGAAAAAAGGGAAGAAGCAGATGCATCTATACCCAGCTAATTGGGATATAGCCATCAATCATCTTCACTTCCTTTACAATCCCTAAATAAAAAGCCTGAGTAACTAGTCTTCTACACCCAACACATTCTCCCTCTTTCACTTCTGTGTTGGCGTTTTTTCTATCTGGAAAAAGTAAAATAAACTTTTCTTCTTTCTATGCTAATCTTTGTGTGAGAAACCTTTCTTAAAATTCACGTGCACTAGCTCACACACTAATATGTTGTACCTAGTAAGTTTTTCACACTAACATAAATGTCATTTAAAATAGAATTTTTGAATATCATTCTAATCAGAAAATACATTTGCCAAAATAATCAAATTAGACAAGTACATTATCTTCTCAAGCTCATATACTTTGGAATCTAAACAAACAAAAAAATCAGAACATTGCTTAGTGATAAGAACTGTGGAACTTTTTGCACGTGGTTCCATCTAAACTCCTACATTAAGAGACGACCAAACTCTAGCATAGCTTCTAACAGCTTAAGGTCATGTCCCCTTAAAGTACTTGGCTAAGACAGCTTTATGCTGCCAGGAGAATTTATTGTTTGTTCCAGTCAAAACCTGGTGATAGCCCAATAAGTACCTGAACTCCCTCTTAGAGAAATTCCTGTAGAGAGTTTGCAGTTATAAATCCTTTGCCCTTTGAGATATAAATCTACTACCCAGAACTGTTTCCTCAAGGACATGTAAAATATCTCTTTGAGATAGAAACATTCAGGGAGAAAATTCTCCCTCTCCAGTTTCTGCAAGAGCACAGGGCCTAACTTCAATGGACTTCCTGCTCATTCTTAGACCACTGCCTCCTGGGATAAAAAGAGAGAAGTTTGTTTCTCCTCTGGACCAGCGCTGCTTAGCAACCCCAGATGGCTTGTTCACGTGGCCACCAAACCCTTCTTTTGCCCCTGGTACCTTTCCGCTACCACATCCCAACATTTAAAAAAGTATCTTCCCTTTGGTTTTGAAGTTGAATTTAGCTCATGCAGGAATTTCTTCCCTATTACAATGGGTATCACTGAATAAGATCTGTCCCTAAGGCTTTAGCTAGTGTCCAGCTGCGTTTATCTTTGGCAGTGAACACAAATTTAATTACAGGAAAGTAAGTGATCTTGGTAAAGTGACTCTCTTATAGGTATGTATCTGTCTGTATACATTATGAAAAAGGATCAAAGGTAGGATACTGCATTTTTTACTTAAGAACTACAGTGATAACATTCTTTACCCACATTTTTTCCTTAAATATGTTAATGATTCTTTTCTTAGGAATGCAAATAAAGCTTAACTTTTATTTTGGGAGCACAAACCAAAATATCTTCTTAACCCAACAGCTCTGAATTTATAATTTACTTCTTAGGTTGGAAAATCAGAGATAGACTGACTAACTTTGTTTTGATTTATTTGATTTAATTCTCAGAGTACTATGCTGCCCTGGTATGTTCTTTTTGAATGTCTGTTATTGATTGAAAAACCTAAGTGACAGAAGTTGAAATATTAAGTATAATTTGCATTGTTTCTTCTTTATCCTTAATTTAGCCCCCCAAAAGCATAGGATTATATAATTTCATACATTCGTCAGCCTAAATGAAGAAACTGAGCAAAATTAAAATAAGTAGAGTTTATTTGGGCCAAGATTGAGGACTGCAGCCCAGGGATAATAGATTCCAGGAGCCTTGAATATGTACGCTCTGATTAAAAGCAGTCACAAGTGGGGTTTTAAATGAAAAATGAAGTGAGGGGGCTATTCCTAAGTTGTTTACCAGAAATTTACATTGGTTTGTTAAAATATCATAAGCTATTGATTAGCTATACTTTATTCTTTGTATCGAATTTTGGGAACATGAAGATAATGGGTGAGAGTCACATTGTGCAACTTGTGGTAATATTTTAGATAATTTATCGGCTAGTCCGAAACTACAAGGAAGGAAAGAAAAAGGAAAATGCATTTAAACAAGTACCTCCTGGGCATGGGTGAAGGAAAAGTGACTAAAGACTCATGGTCATGTCTCTCTTGGCCTAATACATTTTGCTTACCTCACATTCCTCAGACAGCACTAAGCCACTTTTCCTTCTCACATTAAACAAGGCCACCATTGTAAACACGTGGAGCAAATAGGACGAAATGTGGATGACAGGCATTGAAATACACTGGAATAGCCTTCTGCCTCAAAATCAAATGATCAAACGCATACACACACATATACACAAACAACTTCTCTTTCTTCCTCCATTTTCTTTATTGTATATCGAGTTTATTGAAATGTATTGTTTGAGATTCATTTCCTTAGTTATTATAGCTGTTCATCTTAAAATATGATGCTTTTATTAAAAAACATCTCATCTAAAGCAAAGTTAAATGTGAGAAAAACATCTGTGAAAGAGAAAAGTAATCAGGAATTGGAAAGAAAAGCTATAATATAACAAAATTTGGCAAATGGAATATATCATTTTTTCTTCCAGTGGAGTATGATGACAGAGGTTGCCAAAAAATTATATCTACTTGTTTAAGGCTTAACTATTAAAAAATAGCTAAGTTGTTACACCAGAAAATGTTACCTACCTTAAAATGTAGTAAACAAAGAAATGGACGAGTTCTTTATTGATTCTATATCTTAAATTGCAATAAAGATGTGTACAGGGCTATCTTGTGAGTCACAGTTTTAATGTTTATATAGAACATAGACATAAATATAAAAATTGACTTCTGTCACAAATAAATGTCAAACATTCTCATCACCAGCTGTAGCAAAGGGCTTTTAGAATTACATAGTAGGTATATTTGCGTCTAGTATTAGAAATACGAGAAAAAGAATGGGGAGAAGTTACTATGAAATTTTACATATTAACTAATTTAAATTCTTTATTAGATGATTTTATTGAAAAATGCTTGGGAGTTATCTAATTTCTGTCATCATAATTATCATTGAAAATTCTAAGTTTTGAAGTTTTGTAAGATTTTTAAGCACTAAAAAAACAAAACATTATACTATGGTAGTAATTCAAATAAACTGCACCTCCATTTAGAATTTTGTTCCCATTAATATTTTAATCGTTTTATTAACATAATATTAGGAACATTTACAGATGGTAATTTTGTTTCTATGTCTTATAATTAATAGAATAATGGAGAAACTCATAATCTTTTATACATTCTCACTTTGATCAACTTTATTAGCATATTTGATATTTTATCATTTTGATAGTGCTATACAAAAATGTATCAGTGAATTTGTATTAATTGCTTTCAGATAAATAAATCTGTATATTAATAACAATAACAAAAGTAGTACTTTTTTGAAAATTGTTTCCAAGATAATACTTTAAAAACAAAATAACATACAGTTATGTTTTTTTAAATCTGCATCTATGATAAAATAATAATTATTTTTTTTTGTATTTTCATTATTTCTTCCAAAAACCTCAACAGAGAGCCTTAGTACATAATGTTATGTGTATTTATCAGATTCTTTTCTAACTTCATTTTCAGAATTTTATTTTGCTCTCCACATTTTTCAACTGACTTAAGTAACTGCAATAAATATAGACTACTGGCAAAAAGACGCAAACAGTAGGTAAACAGCCACAATTGGGGTCTCACGATTTTGGAAAGAGAAAGGTAGTGCAGTGAAAGAAAAATATATCCAAGAGCTAACATTATAAACAAGGACCATGCATATTATTTATATCTATAGAGGTGACTTTCTGTTCCACCACAGTTTGTAGAATAGTAATATTAGGAATTAAAACAGAGCTTCAGAAATATTATGTTGACTGAAGTCATAAAAGTTATTTTAGCATAGCTTATGTAGTTAGGTCTCAGTTTAAATTAATTTCGACACAGAAAAAGAAATAATAGCTGCTTTTGTTTCAGTCTCATCTAAATTATTCAAAGGAATTTAACCTTCAAAATGATTGATTGTGATCTAGTTTGAAAAAAGAATGGATGGCTAAAGATGCTTTTTATATAAAGTTAGTCCAAAGCTCTCCAATGTAGCTGCAATGAAGGAAGCTAAGTGAACCTCTGGAGAGAATGAATGAAATGTTGCTGTATTTGCACTTTAAGAATAAGACCAAAAGAAGCTGTTATTTGCTGGGGCAAGCAGGTTAGTGTCATGACTTAGTTCAATGTTGAGCAACCATTAATAAAAAAAGATTTTAAACATCTAGAGTTATCTTGTTCTACCAGAGAAAGCAACACTGGAAATATAAATATCACTGAGTGAATCCAACCTGCCTCGTCCCTCTCTGGACAGCCTTGTGTTATTAATTTTTAAGACAAAAGTCCCTTGGCATTCTTTTGGCCTTTCTATTTCAGATAGTGAAGGATACATGGCGTTTAGAATTGAATTTAACAAACTTTCTATCACTGTATGGCATTTTTCTCTTTCTCAGAGAACAGATTCAGTCCCTTAAAAAAAAGTGAATGGAATAAGAAGTACAGTGGGTTGGATATGGTCTGTTTGTTCCTCCCACAAAAACTCAGGTTGAAATTTGATCAGTGGGACCTTGTTGGGAGGTGGGCCCTAGTAGAAAGCATCTGGGGTATGGAGGTGGATTCCTCATGAATGATTTGGTGCCTACGTTGTGGAAAAGTGAGTTCTCACTCTCAGGAGACTAGGTTGGTTCTCATGAGAATGGATTAGTTCCTACAAAAGCAGGTTGTTAAAAATGAGGTTACTACTTCTGTTGGGTTCTCTCTCTTCATACTTGTTTGCTTCTCCATTGACCCTCTCTGCCATGGTCTGACACAGCATGAAAGCCCTTCCCAGAGGTGAGGGACAGGACCTTGGACTTTCCAACCTGCAGAATCATGAGCTAAATAAACCTCTTTTCTTTATGAATTATCCAGTCTCAAGTCTTCTGCCATAGCAACACAAAATGGACTAAGACAATGAAAACATAGCCTTTTATTTCCAATTAACATCTGTTTTAGAAAATCTGTTTTGCTTTCTTCATCAAAGCAGGAAATCATTGAGAGTGTTGCAAAGAGGATAGCAGGTGTTTTTCATAAGAAATAAGGGTAAAGAAATGGGAGAGGTGGCCAGGTTAGACTGGAATTCAAAGGAGGTGAAGTTATATCTCCTGCCTACCAGCGTTTAAACCCGATACACAAGAGAAATAACGTTATCTGGAAACACATGCTGTCAGGAAAGTCTAAGACCTGTTGCTGTCTGTCTTGATGCTTCTTCTACGAGGCCGGACTTGCTCATAAACAGTCTCCAGCTGCAGCTAGTCTCAACTCAGGGTATCTCCACCTCCATCACCAAAGGACCTGGCTCAGAACAGATCCCCTGTCTGTGCTTTACAAACAAAGAGACCACAATGTTTGTTCTAATGTTCCCATAGCTCTCTGACAGAAAATATTGTCTGTAACCTTCTAAACCTTTGGTACTCCTCTCAGAGCTATAAATTTGTTTTCTCTGAGCTGTAAATGTATTTTCAGATGTTGCAAAACAACAATATATATCAAAATAACCTCTTTTTTAAAACAAAATATAACAGAACAAAATAAAACAAACTAAACACACCAAATAACTCCATAAAATTTGCAAGTTCTTGAAGACAGGTCTGTGGGCTATATAAAGGTGTTCATAAACAGAAGTCGTTTTCCTGATTAATTGAATTGTGTGCTGCCATCACCAGCACAAATGGAATGTCAGAAAGGCCTGGGACAAGAGAAGGGCAGGATCTAAGAGTATAATCTTGTCATCATCCCTCCAGTCTTGTCCTTCCCTCACATTTTATCAATTTTTTCCAATTTTCAATTGCTTTTTCTATTAAATAAACTTTAAACAAATTTCAGCATTTATAGATATTTAAAACTCATCTTGATTTTATTTTCTAATAAGTTTAAAATATATTTTAAAACAGAAATCAATAACAATAGCAGTAGCAACATTTTCAATAAAAGTCACACGTAGCTATACAGATGAAACATTATGACAATATCAACTGGTTATAAGAGTACATAAGTCATTAATACTATAAAATTAACCATACATGCATGTTAATGAGCCTTTGTGTTATAAAATAGGCACCATATTAAGCTTATTTCAAATATATCATTATTTTCTAGCTATTAATAAATATATTTGCACTTCAAAAAACACAGAAGTGATACTTATTTTTTAGTTTACATGATTGAAAATTGGTCACACAATGAGTTAAAGATTGAATAATTGTAATAATAGATATTTCTGAAAGACCATGGTCTTTCTATAACAACAGTTTGCTGTATTGAGTTAAAAAAAAATTCACTCAGGCGGCCTTTATGGAAAATAAATTTTCAGGGGGCAATAAGCTTTTAATGAAAACAAGAAAATTAAAGGAATTTTCTGAGTTGCAGTTGAGGGTGTTTTTAGATGTTAGAGAATAATTTGTGGAAGACACTGTAAAATGATTTTTGTACAAAGGCAAAATGGGTAGTAATTTGTCAAATGAGGGGAAAGTAAAATACAGTGTGGGAGTAAGAGTCCAGGATAGATGTTTGAATGCTTGAATTTTTCAGATGACTCAGATAAACCAACAAAGCCAACATAAGACATGTCTAGTTGTTTCAAATTAAGGTTAGGCATCGAACTTATTCTTATTAAATTAAATCCTGTCCTCTACATACATGGCAGTAATTAATGAAAGGGTTGCCATCTAAATTCAGTAATATGTAATAATACCCTGCCTCGGTGTATCATAAAAAATTATTTTAGGCCGGGCGCGGTGGCTCACGCCTGTAATCCTAGCTCTCTGGGAGGCCGAGGCGGGCGGATCGTTCTGAGCTCGGGAGTTCGAGACCAGCCTGAGCAAGAGCGAGACCTCATCTCTACCAAAAATAGAAAGAAATTAAT
>CAUYSK010121613.1:0-10355 GCA_963575035.1 Avahi laniger | reverse complement strand
ATAGCAGCACAATTCACAATTGCAAAGATGTGGAAACAACCCAAGTGTCCTTCAATACATGAGTGGATTAATAAACTGTGTTATATGTATACCATGGAGTACTATTCAGCTTTAAGAAACAATGGTGATATAGCACCTCTTGTATATTCCTGGATAGAACTGGAACGCATTCTACTAAGTGAAGTATCCCAAGAATGGAAAAACAAGCATCACATGTACTCACTATCAAATTGGTATTAACTGATCAACACATAAGTGCACATATAAGAATAACATCTATTGGATGTCGGACAGGGGGAGGGGGAAGGTGAGGGGGAGGAGGGGACGGGTATACGCATACACAAAGAGTGCAATGTGCACCATCCAAGGGACGGACACACTTGAAACTTGGACTCGGCGGGGGAGGGAGGGCAAGGGCAACATACATAACCTAAACATCTGTATCCCCATAATATGCTGAAATAAAAAAAAAAAGAAAAAAAATCCTAGTAAAAAAAAATACCTTAGGTTGTATAATTTATAAAAAAAAGATGTTTATTTACAGTTCTGCAGGCTGTACAAGAAGTATGATACCAGCATCTGCTTCTGGTGAGGGCTTAAAGCTGCTTTTCTCATGATGGAAGGCAAAAGGGAACCAATGTGTGCAGAGATCACATGGTGAGAGAGGAAGCAAGAGGGGGTGAGGGGAAGTCCTAAGCTCTTTTTAACAGCCAGTTCTTGCAGGAACTGCACCTGTGGGGTTATCCCAAGGCCCCCTGGCTGGGCCCTGATTCCAGTAGGCTACTTCTGATTCTAGTCTGGTGAATGGATCTCTCCCACTGGCCTTGAGATTGGCCTGCCAGAATCATGTTGAAACATTGATTTTGAGTGAAGTATCTAAAGAATGGAAAAACAAACACCACGTGTACTCACTACTAAATTGGAGCTAACTGATGAACAACGTGTGCATAGAGGGAAATAAAACTCAATGCAAACCAAACAGGGAGGGGGTGTGGGGGAGTTAGCATAAGCCTACTTAATGGGTACAATGAACACTATCTGGGTGACAGGTATACTTCTAACCCTGACTCAAGCATTACAAAAGTGATCCTTATAACCAAAAACATTTGTACCCCCATAATAATTTGAAATTAAAACATAAAAATAAAAAATAAAAAACTGACAAAAATGAAACAAAAGATAAATCAGACTTCATAAAAATTAAATCCCTCTTCTCATCAAAGATACATTAAGAAAGTGAAAAGGCAAGCCACAGGCTAGAAGAGAATGTCTATAATACATATTTTGACAAAGATGTCATATCCAGAATATATAAAGAAAAATAAAAGCAATCCCCTTTTTTACAGATAAATAAAAGTACTTTAAGAGAACTTCACAAAATGAAGTATGCAAAAAGCTGATAAACATATAAAAAGGCACTCAACATTATTATTCATCAAGAAAATGCAAATTAAAAACAATAATATAAGAGCATACACTCACATGAATGTCTAAAATTTAAATGATTGACAACACCCAGTACATTTCCAAGAATTTGGAGAAAATAGAAGCTATTTTTATAACACTCCTAAACTGAAAACAATAGTAAATGTTCATCAATAGGATAATGGACAATGACGTGAATGTACTATAAACAACTGATACATGCAACACCACAAATGAATCTCAAAATGTGTTGAGTGAAAGAAGCCAGAAAAGTAATAGCATATGATTTATTTTATATAAAGATCAAGAGCAGAAAAAATTGATGTGTTAGGCTTGTTGATTGGAAATGTGCACAGGGAATGATAAAAGTTTTCTCCATTTTTTTTTTGAATTGGGGTAGTGGTTACAAAGATGTATATGTAAAACAAATTCATTGGGTTATGCAATTAAGATTTGCACATTTTACTGCATCTAAATTATAATTCATAAACAATTAGACTAAATAAAAAGAAATATATGTTGAAAGAATAGGAAAATTATTAATACACAAAAAGTAAGTGTTCGAAACAGGCTGTAATATATTTTTCCTGTAGAACCATATTTCTCTCAATTGATTTAACATATTAATGCTGCATATTGTTTCAAAATAGTAATTATGTTAAAGAACAAATATAAATACATTGCAGAATTTCATGCCAAAATTTTAAACTCTTATTAACTTAACTGAAGAAAGGAAAAAGCCGTGATTTTCACTCTACAAACAATAGAATTGCCCTCATGTCAGGCTATTGCAAACATTATGTTATACTCTGGACAGCAGTTATGAACCTTTAATAATAGCAAGATGACCTTCCCTTCTGGTTTTTGAGATAAACAGCTTAACATCCTAAAATAAGTCGCACGAATGCTTATCTTAGATAGCGGCAAAAATGGAGCATATTTGTAAACCATTCTTTGTATGTTTCACATTTTTTCTATGGTTTTCAAATTCTGTGATTTTTATTCTCACTGTGTCTCTCATTTTCACTCCCTACATCTCAATTCCCAGGGGCACATCATAATTTAAGCCCTTGAACATTTCTCATGGAGAGTGAAGATGGTGTGATATTAAAGAAGCGTGATGACTCTCCCCAAAATTATTATTTGATTTTACTTTCAATAATGGGATCCACAGACTGAAGCGTCTTTTAACTGATCTAACTAAGCTTTTATTATGACCATGATATTAAACTTCTTCCAAATTTTATTCCCCATCTTTTCATATGTATTCTCCTTTAAATGCTCATGATATTGTTTTTCCAACTTTTTTCTCTATCACTTTTCTCATGATCCACTCAAACAAACTCTACCATTCAAGGCAAAGACTTCCTTGTCTTTCCTACCAGTGCTTTTTCTTGGATTTGTCTCATGGCATGGGCTTAATATGTACCTATTGCTGACAGGTGGTACAAATATAGAATAACCTAAGCTTCTAGAAATGTCTGTTTGCTTCTCCAAGTCCATGCTCCACCTTTGCCACCAGGCTCTTTGTCTTAGAAGTCTGACCTCTTTAACCTCTTTAACTGTATCATTCACATACCCTCACTCTCTAGCTTCTGGTTGGATTTTGCAGGTAACTCTTATTGCCTGGATATTGATGAGTTAGATTGAAAAAGAGATGGAGTGTTTGCCTTTGGGATATTGCAATGGTTGAGTCCCTCTCTCTAACATCATCATGGTCAGGTCTCTCTTCCCCCTCAACTATAATTTTTGCTGAATTCTGTTAATAGCCACCTCCTCCTGCTTCTTCAGACCAAAGGAGGATAGAAGCTTCCAGCCATTTCTAGTCTCAGGACTCTTCATCTTTCCTTGTGGGTTCCTGAGACTTGCCTATAATCTTTCAAATGATCTCTTTATAAAATTCTCTCTGTTTTCCTCTTTTGGTATGCCATCTCCAATGATCTTAACAAATACGCCTGTTTAGTGTAGAGAAAATGAGTCTTACATCTGTGACTGTCTCAGAGGACATGATTGTTTTTCTCAGTTTTAAAGTAATTTGTGACTTTTGCATTTCTAGAGTTGTGGGTTTGGATTTCAGATTCATTGACAGTTTGAATCATAAACCAGAAGGGACTTTAGTGATCATGTAATATAACACCAATTTCCAGCTATATTCATTGGAACCAGCCAGGAGCCTAGGCTTGGTTGATGGAGGAGCTGAACAGGCAGGACTCTGGCATCACATGGAACCCCCTCTGTGTGAACAGCTCCACTCTTATCTGTTGTGTAGCTTGAGCTTTTACAAATATTTGGGTTTGAAGGCAGAATTATGCTTTAAAAAACTTGAAAACTACTTAAATTGTCTAATATTTTTATTTTACAGGTGAGAAAACCAAAGATAAAATTTAGGATTGACCATTCCTGAAAACCAAAAATGGATGAATGGTTTCTTCACTTTGGAGCTTTGATTTCAGTAGGTTACATGATCTCATTAGCACCTAATAATCCATGTGAAGTTGGGATTATTTATTGTTTTGGGCTTTATTGTGTCTCCTCCAAAATTCATATGTCGAAATCCTCTAGTACAACAGATTGTGACTGTGTTTGGAGATAGGGCCTTTCAAAGGTTAAACGAGGTTATCAGGGTGGGCCTTAATCCAATATGACTAGTAAGAGGAGGAAATTAGGACACGGACACACAGAGGGAAGACACATGAGGACACAGCAAGAAGGCAGCCATTAACAAGCCAAAGAAAGAGGGCTCAGGAGAAACCACCTCTGCCTATACGTTGATATTGATCTTAATCTTTCTCACAGCCTCCAGAATGTGAGAAAATAAATTTCTGTCATTTAAGCCACCTAATCTATGGTAATTCATTATGCAGCCTGGACTGACTTTAACATTTGTATCCCCATTTTACAGTGGAAGAGACAGGCTCAGAGACGACCAAACTCAACCTAGGTCTTTTTATACTACTTCTCATGCTCTTGCTATCCCACGGCACTGCCTACCGGGACCCATGTGCCTTATGGGGCCCCCCTAAGGCAGGAGACAGTAAAGGCGCCAGGGCTTTTCAGTAAAAGCAAAATTAGGAAACACTAGATTTGGAACCAAAAGGGGCAGGTCTGAGTCCTAGCTCAGTCACTTAAGATTGTACATGTTGGGTAAGACCAACCTCTCAAAGTTTCAGTTTCCTAATCAGGAAAAGAGCATGATAAAACAAACATTTGTGCAGTATTACTATGTTCCAGACCCTGTCCTGCACTTTACACATATTAACTCATGTAATCTTTACAATTGGCTTCCCTGTTTCACAGATGAGCAAGTTATTTAACCAGTCAGTGCTTCAGTTTCTGAAGGCTTCACAGCTAGTAAGTGTTGGAGCCTGAATTCAAATCCGGTCTGTCCCCCCAGAGTTCACATTAATAACTTTCGTGTGGTGTCTCGCAGCATTATTGTGTGATAATGTTTGATCTCAGTTTCAGACAATAACAGAAAGGGTTTGGGACCATCTTTACTCTCCCAGAGACAACAAATCAACAAATCCTCAGCACTTTCACACTGTAGCAGCCCTCTCAACTTATCACGGATCAGAGACATCTTAATCTATTCAAATTGGAGTGAATAGACTTGGAGGCAGAACAAAAGAGAGAGAGAGATTTAGCCAAGAATGAATGGTTGTTTAGAGTGGTTGAAATTAGGAACAAATTGTGGCACATAGAAAAAAATTATATTGTATCCCCTACACATGTGACCTACACACTTGTCTAAAAGTTGAGCTGCACATACTGGGAAAGCAAACAATTCCACCCTGAAATAAAGACAAAGCACTTAGGAGGACACTCTGATGGATGTTTGGAATGGTGAAGGAGAAGAGCAAAATTTTAGGTCTGAGCTCTTCTCAGACTTTTCAAACAAATATCAATATATTCCAAAATAACCACCAATCCAGAAACAATTTATAGTCATGAAAACAATATGGACTTACTTTTCCAACTAGCCACCAAGGTTAAGATTATGAGATTTTCATGGTTGAATTCCTGAGATTATTTAGGAGTCTCACAGATTAGGGGTGGGGCATTAACTCTGCTACTACCTAGAGATTCATGGGATTAGCATTAGTATGAAGATGCACTAGGCCTTCTCCTGGAAGGAATGGTGCATGCAATGAACTATGTCATTTAAGGACATCTGGACACAAATATAAAAATAGTAAATGATAGTTGACATTTATCAAATGCTTATTGTGCATCGAAATAGCTACCTTATTCTCATTATGTCATTCAATTATGACTCTTTCTACCATCTCTCCCCAATAAAAAGTAATAAAAGCTCACTCCAAGCTCTGGGGATTTTACTGCATTTGAGTATATAATTTTACACTATAATGTTTGGCCCTTTAGTTGACAGTCGTCAAGACAATGAGAGAATGAAAAGGGTGTGTACCAAGATATCTTTGAAGTTTATTCACTGGAAAAATTTTATTTTTATAATTATTAATATGTCACCCCAAATTGATTAATTTTCTTCATGGTGAAGTGACTTGTGAAGAGGATTCCTTTCGTTAGCACTTGCTGAACACCTACTGAATATCTGATATGTGTAAGACACTGTCTATCAGCCACAAAAAGATGAACTGGGTACAACCTGTGCCCTCAAAAAGCTCCAAACATGAACATGAACAAAGTGACCATACAGACATAAAGTGTTACCTAGGTCCCAGAATTTAGTACATGAAGGACCCTTGGAAACCACCTAATCCATCCTGCTCATTTTCTGCATGAAACCCAACTATAAGTGATGTATGCAGGTCCCAGGTCTCCTGAATTCATGGAGTTGCTCATTAGTTTAATATTTAAAATTTAAATGGTTAGTGGTCCCCATCCCATGTATTGAGGGAGTAGAGTGTCTTGCCCAATGTCTGCAATTTGGCAAGGATTTAAATTTTTATGATTCCATTCCACTCCAGTTTCATGTTCCTAAGAACCTTTGGTCGTATCCAAATTTTCCTTCCTGAGGACATTCTTCCCTCTTGTCTCTGAGATGTTTAAGACATGAAGCACAGACCCTGTCTGTGATGTCTCTGAAGCATCACCCATGTGACGTGATGTGTTGTTGCAGGAGGAGGGTGTGTAAAGGGGAAGATACACTGTAGCACCCCAAACCACATGCAATTTAGGAGGCCGATACCTTACCCATCAGACCACTGGGGCTTCTTCAAACCACATACAATTTAATAGTAAGCATTCCAGTTCATAAAAGTCAATTGGACATCCCCTACATGAAGAAATTATGTGGAAGAGATAGCATGAGTTGGGCCTGGAGGAACAATGGAATTTATTCAGCTAGAAATTATGGGGAGGAGCATTCAAAGAGGAAACATTAGAAGCAGAGGTACAAATAGGGGATGGGGCGCAAAGATCTTTCATGAAAATATCTTTCTTGCTTGTCCATGACAACTCTGACATACACACTGTTCATCTGGCCACACCAGGGCCAAACTGTCTCCAGGGAATAGTGGTTTGGCTCGATTGGATATGCACAAGTGAGTACTGTGGGTAAAACCTAGAGAAGTGGTTTGGGGGAAATAATGGAGAGCTAGCCAAATTTAATTTGTATGGAATTTGGTAGCCATATGGAAGCCTGTGAATGTTTTTGGGCAGCGGAGTTTCATAATCAAACCTGGGTTGTTGGAAGATCAATATGGGAATAATGTGTGTGATGAATTATAGTAGGGAGACTTGAAGATGGGGAGGCCAGCTCATGTGAGCAGCAGGATGTGCTCCCCAAGTGAAGCAGTGCTGCTGGGAGTGTTGTTCATAGACAGCCTCCAGTTGTCAGACTTGCCATGGATTGCCTCACCTGCGGAGAGTGAGCTCAGCCAAGGTCAGGCCCTTTGCAGTAGCCGCTCATCTCCTCAATGACTGAGCTATGTATGAGTATAAAGGCCTGAAAATACTGGCCCAACTCAGGATATCTCTGAAGGGTCATTCTAGCTTCTGAGTTTCCCCTGGAATTGATGGTGGGCTTGGACCTCACAGTAGCCTGAATTCTCTGTTCCAGGTTCCTTCATCTCCCTTCCATGGGTGTTGATCCCAAGGACACTCCTTAATAAATATCTTTCACCCTAAGGTCCGTCTCAGAGTCTGTTTTCCAGGAAATCCAATCTGTGACATTAGTTAGAATGTGATTACACTCATCTAGGTGAGGGGCAATGAGGGTCTAAATTAGAGCTCTATCATCTGCAGTAGAAAGGTCAGACATAAGGGAGTCAGTCCCTCCATGGAACAGCTTTGCTGTCATGTAAATGCATTGAGGATTCTGTAATTAGGATTCACTAGGACCAAATCTCTGTGACTGCAGACATGATTCAGCCTAGTTAATTCAAAGCACATGTGAAAACATGAATGAGTAAATAAATCAACGAATGCATTAGTGGATGAATCAATAAGTGAAACAGATGTGGCAAGTCTATTTATAGTCCCATGAATAGAGTAGGTCCAGAAATACTGATTCTACTGTTTGTAGGGCTGTAGTAACAAGCCATAGAGAAGCTAACTGGCTGTCTGTGTTGTCACATCTGATTCTGCTGTACTTGTAAATACAAAGACTGTGATGAAAAAAGTGATGCAGAGCATTTTCAATGAAGTATTTATTGTGCTACAATTGCAAGTCCTGTGAATGCTAATCAGGGATTTGAGATACTCTAAATAGGTATATCTTAGTCCACTGCCAGCTGGGAAACATTAAATGACCCTTTGTTTCCCATTTAAGGCATCAGATTTATAAAAGGATGCACTGAAGCTTCACTTAACTAGACCCAAATATTTGTAATCATAAATCAGCCAGGACTTTTTTTTTTGACATTTTGATTTTATGAGCTAGTAAAAAATAGAACAAGATGATAAAAAGAATTTATAGTGAATGAGCTAATTCATCTCTTTCTATTAAACATAGAGAGCAAATAAAACCTGGGTAATTTTAAATACTATTATCTGGGTACTGGCTAATTGGTTTTTTTATCCTGTGAAGAAAAGACAGTTTAGGTGATGGCTAATATCTACACTGGTGCAGGCAGCTTTCTATCCTGAGTATGTCAGTAGCTCAGACATGGTAATCCTTAGACACTAAAATATACCTAATCTCCAAAGAAAATTCATTTTTTCTCAATATATATTATCCTTATCAAGGACATTTTATTAATCCCACAAATATTAATTGAAGACTAACCACGTACCAAATACCATGCTAAGCAGGAGAACCTAAGGTTATGAAAGAATCAAATCACCCGAGGAAAAAGAGAGGAAGACGGAGAAGAGGAGGGAGGAAAAAAGAGAAGCTGTCTAGAAGGAAGGGGCTCTTGGCAGGGTCACAATTCCTGAGGATTAAAATAACATGAGAATCAAAAATCATTCATTACATTTAGTATCTTGCACATTATAGATAACTTTTGGAAAGCAGTTTCTGCAGGGTGGAGGCGAGAACGCGGAGGGTCCACACTGAGGGAAGGAGGTGGACACAGCAGGCTCTGAGGAGATTTCGGGGAACTTGATGTGAAGCAAAGGACAGAGGCGGGACCGTGACTTGGGGGAAGCATCCAAGCAGAGGAAGAAGGTTTCTTTTCCAGATGTGAGAGAACCGATCTCACATCCTGAGAGGAAAAACCTGCTAGAGAGAACAATGAGGAAAACGCAGGGGAAACATGAGGTAAATGAAGTGGGGTCTCCCAGGAAGATGCCTGGGATGGGACTTTGAAGAGAGGGTTGGGATTGGGTTTGGACAATGGCCGCAGTAACAGCAATAATAGTAACTAGTAAGTATTGACCCTCATGTGCTGTACTTGCCTAAGGATTATATATATATATATATATATATATTTAATCTTCCCTCCAAACATTGTTAGATGTATATAATTATTACCTCATTTTTTACAGCTTAGGAAAGTGAGACATGAAGAGGAGTTGTGTAGGTGCTGGTAGGTTGGTAGGTGGGGAAGGAAATCACAGTTTTTGGTGTGGCGGCCTCACTTTGACCCGGTAAAGCAGAAAGTGAATAAATCTACCGAAATGAGGAGAAGGCTGATACAGTAAAGGATTGAAATTGAATTGCAAAGGTTGGAAATAGTTACAAAGGCTTTGGGAGTGACCTCCAACTAGAAATCGCAGGAGGCTTCCTGAGCAGCTTTGAGGAACCAGCTGAGGTTTAAGAGCATGCATTTCTGCAAGTTCCAATCAACTGGGCAACTTTCTCCAGCTGCACTTGGCTCCTAGGAGCAGAGGAGGTGGACACTTGGTATTGACACCAGGATAACAGTCTTTCTCTGCACCCCTAAGAGCTTCCAGCATCTGGTGGACATCGGTGTTCACATGAAGGCCCGTATGATATCCCATTATCAAAGTTCCTCGAGCCCCACTATTCCAATTGCTTTCTTCTCCTCTCCATTTCATTCGGTCACTCCCGACCATTTTATGAAGCTTATTATGAACCTTATTGAGACGATATATATTCTGAGACCTCATTAAGACTATTGGTACTTATGCTGCCTCTAAGTTTACACACACACACACACATCATCACCTAGATCCTTTATCTTTTCCCAAGCTATGAGATTCCCCCTATCCAACCCTGATCCCAAGAGTAATCATTTTAAACATTTACTTATGCTATTCAAATTACTGCTTTCTTATGTCCTATGTCCTTGCACACATTTGTCTCTCTGTCTTGTATATATATTTCTGTTTTCTTTGCCTGGCAAAAGCTATCCCATATTTCAAATGAAGCTCAGTGTCAGCTCCTCTAGGAAGCCCTCCCTGACTCCCCTCATCCCTAAGGATTTTTTAGTTATTTATCTCCCATCGGTTCCCTCCCATGGCACTCTGCATGTTGCCTTGCATCCTGCAAAGTGATTATTAAGTTTATTTTCTGGTCTTCCACACAACTAAATTATAAG